>LPNX010711686.1:167589-194840 GCA_001517045.1 Pseudotsuga menziesii | reverse complement strand
AAATTTACAAGATTGACAGCTACTAATTTGTCAAATTTATGAAAGTGTTTTCATAAATTTCTAATATGACTCTTAACTCTTCTATAATTGAGAGTACCTTCAGAATCGAGGATTCTGAAGGCACTCTTTTATAATCTTCAAAAAGTAAATCATAGAAGAGAGCTGATCATTTTCATCTCAACAGAGAAAATGAGGGGATTGTTGCTGACTGCCAACAAGACCTCACGAGTTTGAAAAAGCATGAGTGAGTTGTCAAGAATATGGGAAAAAATGGCTAATCCTAGAAAATGGATAAAAACTAATGGAGGATGGGTTGGAAACAAAAGCTGCCAGTTTCCTAGTTGACTAGCTTTTATCTTATCCATAGAAAAGAAGAAAAAGCAGAATAGAGAAAAATCTGCTAAAAAGTGTTGTATACTAATTCTAGATGGTCAAAAGGTGGTCAATATCAACCCATAATTACAAATAAATTATTCCTAGGATATAGATGCCATGTATTGAATTTAAGGTGCAAGTGGATGCCAACTAATTAAGCTAGTGGGTGAATAATTAATTAAATAATGATTGACTATTTTATCCTAAGTTGTGAGTGGGTTTAATATATTCCAAGACTTCAACCTGCAAACCAAATTCTCCTTTCCATTGACCTCATACCCATGTGGGTGTTGCATATATATATATTCCTCAAAATCCCCATGAAGAAAGGTTGTTTTTGCATCTAACTATTCAAGATGACAATATTCTACTGCCACTAGACTCAAAATAGTCCTCATTGAAGTCATTTTAAGAAAAGGAGAATTGTTTTTTTCAAAATATATGCCTTTATTTTGTGCAAAACTGTTTACAACAAGTATATTCTTCTATTGTTTCTTTCTTCCTTCTTCCTTCAAACTGTCAACCCATTTATTCTGTAATGTTCTTTTACGTGTAGGAAACTCAACCAAATCCCAATTTTGGTTTCTTATCAATGAGTCCATCTCCTCATTCATTCCTTGCTCCCACTTCTTTCTATTTTCCATGTACACTAGTCGTTCATAACACTCTGGTTCACTACAATAAATATACATTGAATGAGAGAATTGTTCAGGGGGTCCACTTAACTTCGTAGATATTTTTACACTTGCAGGGGTTTCAGGTACCTAGTGTTGTTCTTGATCTTTTTGTACCTTTGTAAATTCATTCTCTCTGATTTCATCAAGCATTATATAATATATGTTTTCATTTTCCTCTTTCTTTCCCTGCAACTGATCGTTGTGCATAACCTTTTCATTCTTGCAAACATCTCTAATCCTAATAATTTTTTTATTTTCATAATCCCATAAGTGATAACCAAAATCATCAGACCCATATCTAATAAAGGTACATTTCTTGGATTTAGCCTCAAGATTTGTTCTATTTTATTTATCAATATGGAAAAATGCTTCACAACCAAAAGTTATTAGAAATGAGTAGTTTACCTTTTTACCTCTCCATGCATCCTATGTAATTCCACCATTCAAAGCACTTGAAGGCCCTCTGTTTACTAAGGAAATATAACTATCTAGAGCATCCACCCAAAACTATAAGGTAAACCCTGCATGGAATCTCATACACCATTCATGCTCCCTGATCGTCCTATTCATCCTTGTTGACACACCATTATCTTGTGGTGTTCCTGAGACTATATTCTCTACACGAATACCATGGTATTAAAAATAAATACCAAACTCCTTTCCACAGTATTCACCTCCATTATGATATATGATACATTTCAACATTTTCTATGACTCATTCTCAACCAAATATTTCCACTTCTTAAAAATAATAAACACATGAATTTTGTGTCTAATGCAATAAACCCATTTTTTCTAGTTTCATCATCAATCAAAGTAACATAATAACAAGAGACACCTGATCTAGTACCCAAGAGATTGCACCTGATCTAGTACCCAGACATACGTATGCATAAGATTTAACTTTCACTCTTCTTTTGTTTCCCCACTCTAAGAAATAAGGCTCTCTTTTGTTTTTGATAAATACAGTTCTCACGGAATTCCAAACTTACACGCTTCAGATCTGGAAGCAATTTCATTGAGTAGAGAATATGCATCCCCTTCTCACTCATGTGGGAAAGCCTACAATTCCACAACACTTCATCTATTTTTGTGGAAGATATAGAGATATAATAGCTAGTATTATGAGCATATAAATACAACATACCTATAATATCTCTTTTTTCTATTTCTAGTGCTCCTTTAGTGATATTCCACCACGGTTTTCCAAACGTAGACAAGAAACCAGTATCTCTTAACTACCCTGTTGAGATCATATTTCTTTTCATAGTAGGAATATTCTTTACATCCTTTAGAAACCATTCATTTCCATTATTTAACAGAATGTGTATCTTATCCATTCCAACAATTTTACATGATTCATCATCTCCCAATAAAACATGTCCAAAATCACCTAGAACATAATCATGAAATAATTTCCTATGGGGTGTAACATAATATGAAACCCTTAAATCTACTACCCAGTAATCACAAGTATTATCTAATGCACGAATCAAAGTATCTTGTAACACATCACCTGCTACATTTGCTTCCTAAGTAATATTCTACTTCATGTATCTCTTCTTCTTTGGATTTGTGGAGTCTTTCTTTAGATGTCCTCTCTTACAACATCTCCAACACTCTATCTTTCCAAGTACAGACTTGGATCTGCTCTTTCTAGAGTTGCTACAATTACCCAAGCTCTTTCCTCTCTCCCTTTTTCTTCCTCTTCTTTCTATGGTCAATACATCACATGATGTTTCACCTGTTATTTTTCTTCACATTTTCTCACTAAGAATAACACCAACAACCTCATAAAATTTAAAAGTGTTTGAACCAAAGAGAAATTTACTCACAACCATGACTAAGCCATTCTAGCTTTTTGGCAATTAGCATAAGCTTAGAAGAGCCCTAACATCATCATCAAAGTTCACTCCTACATAACTTAGTTGATTACTAACTATATTAAATTCATTTAAATGGTGAGAAACAAATCCACCTTCTGACATATTCATATTAAATAAAGACTTCATTAAAAATATTTTGTTGGAAGTTGAGAGCTTTTCATAGATCTTAGCCAATGCGCTCATCACACCCTCCATTGTCTTTTATTTTGACATATTGAAAGACACCGACGAAGCAAGGCATATATGTATTGTTTGTAGTTCCTTTGTATTAAGAACCTCCTATTCTTCATCCTTCATAGTTTTTAGTTGTTTTGTTTTTCCACCCAATAGTAGGAACAAATCATTCTGGTATAGATAGTCCTCCATTTTCATCTTCCATAACTTGTAGTTTTGGACGTTGAATTTCTTGACCATAATATTTCCTTCTTCAATCATTTCTCACAATGGAACCAGGAACCATTATTTCCTATGAGTTTATGAACCAAATAGACCTTTAGCTCTAATACCAATTGTTTAAAAAATAGGATCATGTAGGAATAACAATAAATAATAAGCAAGATGAAAATATTAAACAATTTATAAGGGAAAAAAAAATATAACGTCGTTCACCCAAGATAGGCTTCATCCACACAGAATTGCCACTCCTTTTATTATTATACAATCCATCAAAATGAAAGGATACAAACTGCAACACACTTGTTGCAATTCCTCTTCACTCTCTCACAGTCTCCCTCACAAAATCACAAAGATCAATTTTTCACAATGATACAATACAATACATGGGCATATTTACTTTTATAGGGAATTACCATGGGAAAATACCGCTGGTCACCCAATACCGTGGGCTCATAAACTGTTGGCCAACAAAACTTCCCAAAAAATCTATTTTGGGGTATTCACCCTTGAACCCCCTTTCTCGAGGGTGGTACCCTTGAATCCCCACTAGGTGGCCCACTGGCCCTCAGATCCCCCAACTGGGGTGGACAATCCCCCCCCTGCACCCCCCCTGTGTGATGAGTGTACAATAAAATTGGGGTACAAATATGGCTGAACAATAACATATCTAAATCAAGAAGATCAACAACCAATAGTATTGCAAGGAATGTTCCTAGGATGTAGTGAGTTTTCTCTACAAACATAAATGCTAGGGGGGCATCTAATCATCACCCCATCTACCCTATGTGGCACATGATGGAAGAATCCCTTAACCCCAAGGGAATGTACCCGATGAAATAATATGACTACATGTATTGGAAGAGTTTGTATAGAATAATTGATATCATGCTTCTCTGAAGATGAGTCCATTTGAAGCCTCGTATGGAAGGAAGTGTAACACTCCAATAATCTTGGACAATTTGGTTGACATAGTAATAACTGGGCCATAGTTAGTCAAAGAAATGGAATACAATATGGTGAAAATCAAGTATAATTTGAAAATAACACAGGACATAAAGAAGGGTTATGCATACAAAGGGAGAATGTTTAAATAATTGAAAGTCAAGATCATGTATGTTTGAAATTCAAGCTAAAGAAAAGTTCCATGAAACTAGGTATTTGTCCAAAACTTGCATCTTAAATTTGTGGGTTATTTTAAATATTAGATAATATAGGATCTATAGCTTACACATTAGAATTTCCTACTTTCATGCACATACATAATATATTTCATGTGTCTTTATTGAATAAAAATGTGTCTAATTATAACCACATATTTGATTGGGTTGTAATCCAATAGAACCGAAAGGAGATATTCAGGTTTAACAAGTACATATCCTTGATCATAAATTCAGGTTGCCAAGGAAAAAATCCATCAGATAGGTAAAGATATAATGGACCCATTACAGTCCTAAAGAAGATACATGAGAGCTAGATGATGCAATCTGGAAGTAATATCCAAAGTTATTTTCAAGGTTTTGTTTGAAATTTTGTATTGTATTTAGTGGTTGTGTGCATAGAGGATGGTGCATAAAATAAGCGGCAGGGGAATGTAACACCCCTAGTTTGACCCTTGTAAATGTAAAATGTACATTTTTTCTGTAAATGATGAATGCCAAGAACAAAGGGTCAAGATTACCATAACATTATAATTATGTACGTATTGAATTTAATATAAAATATCTTATGGCTCAAGGGGAAAGAAGGATGAATATGAGATGGAGGGTTATGAATCCACAAGAGAGGAAGTGCTAGGGGGCGCTAAGGGGAAAATATGACCATGGTGGAATTAGATCCTTACCATTTTCCTTATCCATTAAACAACTTTTTAAACCTTCTTTAAGGGTTATGTGTTGACTAGGATACATGACATCCTTAAGCCATGCATTGCTTAAGAGACATGGTATCCTAAAACCATAGATATAAATGTTGAGAGTTGAGTTGTGGCACGGTTCGTATGTTCATTGTTGGGAAAAATAACAAAGGCATGCATTCCTTGCATTGAGGAGAGTTCAAACTTAAGGAGGTGGGATAACGACTAATATTGAGGGGTATTAAATGACTTGAGTTAACAAAGTTGTATTGAAATTTTTTCCATGTCAAGAATCTGTGGGAAAATTGGTGTGCAATAGAACTAGGCCTTCAACTATTTTCCCTGTTGTCCCACTATGGAGACGTCTTGTCCAACCTATACTAGAGCCCTGGTAGGGAACTAAATGGCATCAAGGAACTTCTTGATTAGAGAATGGGCTCTAGTTCTTGGCATTGCGCAAGATTGATGGGGAAGGAGAAGTGAGGATTGAGGGAGTTGTGAAAGGGGTTCTGGACCAGGGTTAGAGTACACCTAAGTAGAAGTTGGGAGGTGAATAGATGATAAAATAACTTGTCCCTTCTTGATTGATATATGTAGCTCGAGGTGACCATTGTGTCAAATAAAAATATTGATTGATAGAGCCTGGGACTAAGAGGAATGCCCTTCACTTGTATCGAGTTGGATAAGTATAAGTAGTCGATTCATGTTTAGGCTTTGTTATGGTTACATTTCCATGGATCATTTATGCTATGGAATATGTTGGATTTATGGCTTGTGACTATGTATGAATGTGCTAAATCATATTTTACAAATAAGTGTTGATTGTGAATGTAACACTATGGTTAAATTAAGTTTTGTACAATGTTCAAACTTATTGTTAAACGAATGTGTTTGTATGGAATTACATCGTAATAGTTCATTTCTTTCCTAAATTGCATGTTATAGTTTGTAGGATATTAAGTGTGTTTGGATGATCACATTCATATAATTCGAGTATGGAAGTTATTTTAAATAAGTGGGAAATTTGAAACTATAACCTTAGTGAGGTATCAAAGGCATTGAATAGGATCTGGTTGTTTGCAATTTCCTATATCATTTATGTACAAATTTAGTATGAGTAATTTGGTTTTATGAACTGTATGGTAAATTGATAAGGAATTGGATGACCATGCATATATTGTATTGCATTGTATAAATAGTTGTTGTACTGTAATTCTAGTTAATTGCCTAGATGTAATTATTTTCATGAAATTTTTGGTTAGCTATTTTTAACTATCCTCGTGTACATAAATGTGTAGGGATTTTCCATCAATGTATAAGTGAAAATAGTAATTGAAATTTGATAGATTTTAAAGGGGTAGAATTGCATCTGTGTTCATGTGTTTTTTTAGCTTTGTAGTGATTACATTGTCAAATTCTAGGAATGAACTATGTTTTTTTAAGTATGGGGATATGATTTTTGAACACCCCATGGCCCCAAAGGCATGGTGTTGTCTTCAAAGGTGTTATAGAATGGTATTGGATGATGAACTTTGATAGAGATTCATTTGGAAAATTTCCCATCATCCCAAAAGTAGTATTGGGATGGTCGGGGATGTTACATTAAGGCTTGCACATCTACCTTGAAACCAATCCAACTTCCTAAGAGAGGTTAGGTATAGTGTGAGTTAGGTAGAGTAGACCCAAAACTAACTTCTTGTACCTTGTTCCATCAACCAAATTTTTAGTACCCCCATCCTCAAGCTTCACACCCTAAAAAGTAATGTTGAAGATGTTGGTTTACGATATGTTTTTTGAAATCAGTGTTACAGAAAAAAACTTCCTATGGCTTGGGGCACCACAACAAACAGAGTAACCGTAGAAATAAATCCTTTCCTATATGTAAGTGAAACCAAATATATAACACTAAAGGATCTCAATACATACCTTATTCCACACGGTTGATGTAGATCCCCATTGAGCTTTTCCACTCTCACTTGTATTAACAATTTGCTCTCTCAACATTCAACAAACAAGAAAAGCATGCTATATAATCATGTTAGACCAACTCTAGCATATATAATCAATAACATATAATAATTTAAAAGCATCCATGGATTCAATACTCATTTAAATACACATTATTGGATAGGAAAATATATTTCTATTAATATAAATCAGAGATTACAATACTGACAACCTCTATTGGAACATCTATGAATCGGAGAAACTGAGTACTCCACCTGGGCCTCTACCACTTCAATCCTCCATCTCTCGATAGAAATCTAACAAGCAAAGGAAATATTAGGAAGAACACAAAGTGCTTTGAGGGACAAAGGGATGCAGACTCAAGTATAAGCTCTGGCAACAATGGACTATAGTTTTCTTGCTCTTCAATCCCTCCCCTTTCAATGTATCCAAAGGGTTCCTTATATAGTGTTTCAATGGGGTAATGGAAGGTAAAATTCGAGGGATCTCAAGGCATATGGAAGGCCAAGAGACAAGTGACTCAGTTGCACATCAAGGAAAACTCCAAAACTATTTGTCCTTTTGCACACATCCTGATGTACACGGGTTTGAGGGTCATATCCACGTATATACACGAGAAAAGGATTAAAAGTCACGTATAGAAAATAATGCATGTTTTTAGGGATGATCTTGGAAACATCAATGGTACAAAAATGGTCCATGGGGTCTAAAGACTCTACAGAGGGATAGGGAAGGCCATAAAGGTGTGATCCACCATGTGTGGTAAAATCAAATGTAACAGATGCCCCCTAATGTGTGAGGTCAAAGGGGTGATACAATGGCCGAAATAGATTATAAGTCCAGCCCAAAAGTGGAGTGATTGAGAAACAGGTGGAATAACTAGCCATCTAATAGTATAATACAATGATGAAACTCTGCACATAACTAGAAGTAGATATAGCAGTCCCTAATACATAAGATTACAATGGCCGTGAATAGGCATGACACAAAATATGAAATGTGTGGTCATCGCCATGTACAATATAGATAGATCAGAATATCCATGATGAATATATACAAAGGATCATGATCTCCATGAAAGCTGAAGATATATAATGGATCAATATCTCCATAGACTGGAAATATCTGACATACACTGGAATCAAGTCACGAGAGCTGAAATATCATGAAAACTACCACGATCAAGGAAGTAGCATATCTGAAATGCCACCCATTTGGAAGGTCTTCTACACAATTCACTACGAGTACATGTCCTACTATGTGAATAGAGGTGTCAAGGTCTAACATAGTAGTTCATCATTTGATTACCGTCATTGATGTATACCATTAACAGATGTGATATCACCCACTGATAATGAAAATGGGAATCAAGGTACTAGAGTGCAAACTAACAAGTGTGAATAAATGTGTTGAGATCGAACACTTGAGAGAGTCCATCTATAAAGAGACATTGATGTATTCCCAAAACTGTCGATGGCGAGAGAACCTGCCACTGATGACTGCAAGTCTCAAGGAACTCAAAAATGACTCTAGATTCCTATCCCAGAAAAAATGATGTGAAGTTGGTGGTATGAAATTTGCTAGAAGGAGGTCATTAATGCATCCCTCATCATCCAACACGAGGTACTTAGCAAATTTGTATAGTCTGGAAGGACTCGATCATAATGTGCATGAACTAGTATCAGTACCAGGAACGGCTGACATGTAAAGTCAAGAGAACTAAGGAATGTATGACTTAGGTTTCAAATTCCTTCAAACAAGATCATAAAGGAGAATGGTGAATGAATGTAGGTAATATAGACTCGATATACAAAACTGGGACATCTCTGTGACATGGGAGGCATCGACAGAGGCTTCATAGGGACTGGAAGCTTAACCAGCCAGTGGAGATAAACTTAGAGAAATGAGTACATCTCCTAAAGTCAAACTATTAACCCAACCAATAGATGTGATATACAGTGCTCTGTTCGAAGGCAACATGACTCAATTGCTGCCAAAGATAACATCTTTTCTTGTCCAGCTTTTTGGTTTTTCGATTTTTTTTGGACTTTTTCAAATATTTTGAAAATCTTGAAAAAGAATAAAAGTGCTTTATAGTTACAGACTAGGAGGAGACGAGTGTCAATGGGAAAACAAGCTAGTTCCAAGCAGTGGAACATACCTATGCTCAATACAAGGACACATGTGTAGGATAATGACACTTGGGGGAAAGTCCCCTCCCAGTAAAAATGGGGAATCAAGCTACAAACGATATATAAAATGGCTTTGTGTGGCTAGACATGAGACAAGCTTGGTCTATATAGTTGATAACCAAATTCAGGGAAGCTAACATAAGGCTCAATAAGGCTAGAAAAACTCATGATAATGCAATTACAACTTGACGTAAGGGAGTCCTCAGGAAAAAGACCAACAAAAAGATCAAGAGGAGTATGAGGCTCTTGTGCAAAGACATGGCGATACTATACAATCGACTCCCACACCATAAAGGAAGAAATGTCATCATGGGAACCAAATGCAAAAAGGAGCTAACTAGGGCACCCATGTATGGTCAAGCTTTACCATTCACATCATGTCACTTCTAAAACAACAAGAAGGTTTCGTGACAAGATAGAATGGGTTCGTACCTAAGGTTATAATGAAATGGTCACAAGGTCATGCAAAATGCAAACAGACATGAAATCTAACATATATGCCAGTTTAGACATAATACCTTAAATCGACACGAATGGGTCAAAACAATGGTCGAAACGACACTAAAAATGGACTCCTACATCATCAAATTAGTCCAAAACAGTCCAAAATGGTCAAAAACAGTTCAAAACTATAGAAAGGGGGTAAAAAATTCCAAAATTTCCAAATTTTTTCTATAAATAGTAAAAAATTCAAAAATTACATATCATTTGAAATTTTTACCCATTTGAGCTCAAAACTTCCAACGTGAATTTTGGGAGTTTTGTTTGGAAAAATTCGGCACCGTTTGTTCCAGGTAACTTATCATGTCATCCTCTTCCATTTTCATCCAAAATTTTTCAATTTCCATGGTAAATTTTGATTTTTATGCCAATGTAAAATGGTCGTTTCGGCCCACGTGGATATCGGGGCTTTTTCTGCGTATAGGGCTCACTATATGCAGAAAAATTGCCTAAAACCGTGTACATACATCGTTGTTTAGCAAATAGTTGCGTATGTGGCTGTGTGCAAGTTTTCTAAGGTAAATATTGACCAAAAACTACTTTTAATGCACAAAATGGTTCTAGAATGGAGGGAGAGGGAACATGGAGATGTAGAAGAGGCTATTCTAGGTGATCTAATGGCTCAACAAGCTCTACATGCATGTGTGCCATACAAGTTTTAGTGTCTTGGAAGCCTGATGGCCAAACCAAGACTCCTGTAAATGCTAGTAGACTACTGGGATCTAGACTCAGAGTCCTTTCATATCGACGGGATGTCCCTCAGTATAGAGGTGGAGGACATATATTTCATTACTGAATTGTCTCAATGGGGAGAGGTGGTGAACCTATGCTCTCGCAGGCTTGGAGGTGGCCTCACCATTGATGAGTACATCGCAGTATACTATTTTTCGAACATGGAAAGGGTTGGGAGTCAAATCTAGATAAACTCCATCCATGTGCTAGGAGTGAAGGCTATACTATTGGCACTCAGTAAGATAGTTGATCTAGCATCACTCCACCAGGCCTCGTGGCCATTGATGTTCTATACAGTGGAGTGCATGAGACCCACAGTTTACAACTAAAGCACTGCGTTGTTGAGTAACATGAAGTAGCAGCTCAATGACTGCAAGATGGGCAGGGTGCGAAACTTTAGTTTCAGCAGCATACTGAGCATGTTCTTCTTTGAGCATGTACCGGGGATAATCCCTAGAGTTGATGTTCCTCCTCATGGGGTTTGAGATATGGCCCAACAACATTGGGCAGATGCTATGCACAGACTGGGTGGAGGTAGGGTGTCTAACCCCTACCCAGCTTAATTCTTTCCATGGTGGTGGCGACAGATTGTTGCCATCAATGATTATCCCTATGTGATAATAGGTTTTTAGGGAGATCTGGACATTCCCCTACCACCAGGAGCAGCATACGATGATATTGGTAATGAAGCCCAAACCCTCTTTTTAAATTTTTCTTGAATTATTAATTTTTTTGTGTTTTTTGATATATTGACTCAAAATACATGTTTTGGTGTGACGACACATAGTGACAATCTGTCATGTGTATGCAGATGTTGGACCACGACGGCCTGACAGTTTTCCTTGTCATAGACAGAGGGGAAGAGGAGACGACATCATGGGTGTGGATGCAGAGTGGATGCTCCAAATCATCCACACAAACTTTGTACACTTGACACACAAGGTACCAATGGTGCAAGTCGAGGACTTGCCTGAGGCCATGCAACACCAAGTGGTTGGTGTACCACGAGAATGGGTTAGGTTATTCTGATGACTAGCTAGATCCATGGTGTGCTACCTTGATTAGAACCCCCCTCCTCCTCCATAGGCTTAGAGACATGAGAGTGCTTCATTTTTGTATTACCATGTATTATATTTTGGTGGCTCGGAAGCCCCATTTTTGAATTATGATATTTATGTATTATGACCTCACATTTTGGATGTTTAATGAAAAAAAATTTATGATGATCAATTTTATTTATTTTCATGTGTGTAAAAATGTATGTTTGTGATATGCTTATGGTCTATCAAACAAATGTCAGTCTAACACATGGTTAGCATATGAGTCAGCAACTTGATTAAAAATTCTTGGAACATGTATGTATGTTATGTTGTCAAATTGCTATTCTAACAACCTCACACGTAAGAATCTTCGTAATAATGTTGGATCCCTAATACGATACAAGCCATTAAGCTGTGACACTACTAACTGCAAATCAAGACGTACCTCAAGAGAGAGAACACCATGTAAAATGGCATCCCGCAATAGCTCAATAACGGCACTATATTCAACAACATTGTTTGAAGAAGGCCATAAACATACACCTCCTGAAGACAATACCTGACCCGTAACAGTATAAATCACCCAAGCAATAGAGGCTGAGTGTTGAGTGTGGTGGTTATCACCATCAGGGAATCCTATGTAAGCGGAAGACTCCATTGACATCTACCATAAGAAACGAAAGCTAATCAACAAACCCAATCATCATAAGAAAACCTAACTATGCAAAAAATTGTACAATAATATACAATAATTAGCCTTGGCTGAAGATCATGCATAGTATTTTTTACGATAGAGCCCATTTATAGGATCTGTAAAGGATGTCCCTTCATAATCTACCAGCTCATAAGCAACCTTCTCTAATGCACATTTGACTACATAAGGACCATGCCACATGGGATTAAACTTCCTGGCCCCCAAGGGTTATTTAGCTTGATCCCTCAAAAGGACCAAATCACCTTCACTAAACCTCCTTGGATAGACAGACTTATCATATTGGACCTTAACGCAATGCTTATTTCCTTCTAGAGCCACTAAACCATCCTGGAACTGCTCATCAAGCTACTCTAAGTGGACCAAACGTTCCTCCAATGGAGAAGTGTCTGGTAAAAGCTCTATATCTAGCTTCGATGAAGGGATTTCATATTCAACCGACAAGATAGAATCCACTCCATGTATGAGCTGATATGGAGAAAAACTGGTGGCAGTCTTAACTGTGGTCCTATAGGCCCACAAAGCGGGATATAACATGATATGCCAATTCATTTTGCTTTGTGTGATGGTTCGTTGGAGAATATAATTAAGTGATTTGTTCACTGCTTCAACCTGTCCATTTTCCTCGGGGTAATAAGAAGAAGAATGCTCCTGCTTATACCCTAACTTCGAGGCCAACTCTTCCATCATTCTATTCTGAAAGTGCCTACCATGGTTAGTGACAAGATCTTTCGAAACACCGGACGGAGTAATAATTTGGTTTAATACAAAATGCATGGCTATCTCACCGTTGGATTTAATTGTGGGCATATCCTTAGCCCATTTTGTGAAATAATCAACAGCCACTATAATATGATGATGCCCCCTAGCCTAAGCTAGGTTGCAATCCATGAAGTCAAGCCCCCACTTGGTGAAGGGACCGACAGTTATAATCGGATGTAACAGGATAGGACATGAGTGCATATTGCATGCAAACACCTAGAAAGGGTGACACTTCTTGACCACATTGACACAATCTTTGAAGATTGATGACCAGAAATAACCCACTCTCAATAATTTTTGGGATGTAGAAAGCCCAGATAAATGACCACCACACGCCCCTCCATGGCAATCATTTAGCACAACCTCAGCCTCCTCATGGGTTAAACAACGACATAAAATGGAATCTACCCCACAGCGGTACAAAGTGTTATCCACTATAAGGTAGTTCTTAGATACATGACGTAATCATTGTTGCTCATCCCATGAAAGGTGAGTGGGAACCTTAAACATTTGTAAATATATGAAAATATCCCCATACCATGAATCCAAATTTGAGATAAGGAAAATATACTCATCGACAAACGTATCCTCATAAACCTCCTCCTCCTCCACACTTGGAAAATCAGAAATGAGCTCCACAAAAATCAATGATTTCTTCGATTTCGCCGAAACAAATTCGAGATCGAATTCTTGCAAAATAACAATCCACTTTTTATACTTTCCCCCGATCATCCTTCCAGTGAAAACAAACTAAAATGGATTGACATGAGCTACCACCAAGGTCTGGTGAAGGAGAATGTAGTGTCTCAATCTCTGAACCACATGAACGGTGGCTAAGGAAAGTTTCTCCACATGGGAATAATGAATTTCTGCATCTATAAGGTTCCAGCTCAAATAATATATGGCATGCTCATGGAGCTCCTCATCCTCTTGAAGAAAAATCATACCAATCATCTCCATGGACGTGGCCACATAAATAAAAAAGTCATGGCTATATTCAGGTGGACTAAACATGGGGGCTGATGCTAAGGCTCACTTAAGAGCATCAAAGGATTCACAGGCTCGCTGATCCCAGCAAAAGGTAGTGTCCTTCTCGAAAAGATGCATAAATCCTTTAGTCAAATTGGCAAAGCTAACCACGAATCTTCGTAATAAATTTTCCGTGCCTTGCAAACATTGAAGATGTCTAATATTAGACGGGGGAGAAAATTGAAGTATTGCCTCAAACTTTAAGGGATTGACTCTTTTAACCTCCTTGGAAACAATGAATCCTACCAAGCGACCAGACTTCACACAAAATATGCACTTATGAGGATTTAACCTAACCAAGTAATGACGACATCTTTCAAATACTAATATCAAATTGTACGGATGACACAATCTCAGTCGAGAATGAGTAGCAAGGTCATCCAAAAAGACTTCAATAATTGATTTGAGATCGTGAAAAATCAAGGTCATAGCCCGCTGAAATGTGGCTCTAGCATTTTTAAGACCAAAAGGCATCTTCTAATATGCAAACATACCCCAAGGACAAATAAATTCAGTTTTGTGTTGATCTTCGGGTTTGATATGAATTTGATTATATCCGAAAAATTCATCCATAAAGGAAAATACCTTGCTTCCTACACACTTATCCAAAATTTGATCAATAAATGGTGTGGGAAAATTATCCTTAGGACAAGCATGATTTAAATCACAGAAATCAATGCATATACAGATCGCTCCCTGCTTCTTATCAACCAGAATGGGGTTTGAAACCCACTCCATTAAGGGAACGAGATAGATAAAAATGTCTTTTAATAGCTTCTCTATCTCAGCCTTGATCATGGGTGCTTTTCTAGGATTCACTGCATGCAAATGTTGTCGAACGAGCTTCGCATTCAGATAGGTCTTAATTTCATGTTTGACAATACGAGGGTTGATACCTGGAATTTCGTCATATGAACAAGCAAATATGTCACGAAAATATTTGAACAGCTTGGTATACTCTTGAATATCATCATGGGAACAGTCCACCCCAATATAGACATTCTCAATCTTGCCAAGATCGTGAGAGATATTGATAGGAATAGTAGGTGATATATTCACCATGTTCCCATTATCCATTTGACCAGGAGAGCTCAATGGAACCATAAGACTACCAATCTTCTCACTAAGAATCTCCCTAAAGTGCTCACACTCCAAACTGTCAAGCTCAGGAAGAAAATAGGATCTATGATGTAACTCTTCCCAAGATGGCTCAACCCCAGACATGGCCTCAATAATAGCTTCATCTAATGGAAAAACACTATCAAGGCAATCATGTGCATGAGAGGACTCAACTGCCCATGCAAGAAGCACATACAGGTCCTCCTCCTTCATCCGCGAAGACGAAGGGCTAGGCTCTACAGCACAATCAAGATCCTCTTGATATGCTATCATTGCCGTAGGCAACGACACATCCGTTTCTATAGGTCTATTCAAAGGACTCGATGAAGGAAGAATCTCAGGATCTTCCATATGGGTAGTGTGAAAAGACACCAAATTCAATGAAGACAAAGCCCCACCAAAAACTAGATCCGATCATAAGAATGGGTGCAGGACAATGAAACGTCCTCATAAGGGATGGATACATACCTACACCCAGACTCCTAGTTGTCGGCTGAGAATGATCGATAATCAATATAGAAGCTCTCGATGATGCATTAATACTCAGATTTTTGAATGATGTCTGATTAATCATAACAATATTCCCATTAAATGGAAATCATACTACTCGAAATAGAGAAGAGGCTATGGCTTGCATACTATACATCCAATTCCAACCTAGTAAATATTGTAATCAAGTGGCGCATCAATCACCTCGACCTCGATCACGAAGGTATTCCCTCCCAAATGGACCTTAAGAGAAGGAAGAATTCTATGCGGCCGAAATGATCTACCATCGAAGGAAGTTAACATGTTAGTGGATTGATATAACTCAGAGGAACCCAAACCCTTCTAACATGACAAAGACATCACGGAAGCAGCAACGCTTTCGTTAGTCATAGTGCATTTGACGGTCATGTTAAGACACTCTACATGAATCAAGAGAGACACATAGTAAGGAAAACGAGGATGTAGTCCCATGGTTTCAAATTAGATGACTGAAGAAGAGCTATCGTTGTTAACCCCAAGAGCAGAAAGTAAAGCTTTCCTTTGCGGAGGACAACTCTGAAGTACTTCAAGTGCAGACATTGCACAAGGAGTGTGGCCCAAATCCTTGACAACACAATAGTTCTAGGCGACTCGAGCATTAGGATTGTGCCCTGAACGCTTTAGGACTCCCTTAGAAATGTGAGGTGCAACCTTAGGTTTATACATAAGGTTTTCAATACCCAAAGGGCTCTTGTTTTGAGGGGGTTCCTTTCCAAGGACCAGCTATGATGAACCATAGTCTTTTGCATGAGACACAACCTTAGTAGCACACACCATGTTGATGTAACCATGACCAATATTGGATTCCGATGGATCTTGATCTCCACCCGACGCACAATGAGGATCATGGGTCCTTGAGTTCATGTTTTGATTATGGGGTAAAGGGTTGGTTAGCACAGCTGGGCCCTATGCTATGAACCTCGAGGCATTGTCCATATGAGGGAACAAATGAGTGAGGTGTTCATCCTTACACAATTTTCAAGGAAACTTAACCTTACATTTAGACTTCTTGTCCACCGTAGCATTGCAGGCCTTCTTGTCATTAAAATTAGCATTTTCATTCTTGTTCCAACCCTTACAATTGTTTTTACGCTTCTTATTCCTTCAGGGCTGCTGTTTTCCCTTCTCAGCCGACGATTGCACAGAAAGTACACTCACCGTTTATGTGGGTTAAGACAAAGCCATGGCTTGTCCCAAAGTAGATTGATTAGAATACAATTGACTCACTTGTTTCAGAACCAAATCCATAAGTTTGGTATTTGTACAACCCACAATGCCATCGACATGTGGTCCAGGCTTGATCTTTGGGTTGAAAGAAGAACATGCACCATTAGGTATGATCTCATATAACAGTCCGAATTGAGCATAAATAAAATCCAATTCCCGTGCCTTAAAAATTGCTTGTTCCTTGTTTTGGACTCCGGATGCAGAAACATCCTTCGCGATGTAAGGAAGCAATGATTTAAGGAACCACTCAAGGAGAAATTTCGATGGTATGAAAGCTTTAATCAACCTCTTCCATCTACGCCACTCTTGGATATGGTCTGAGATATGTTTGGCTTTATCTTGTTGAAATGTCGACAAGAGTTCTATACAAATGTTGTAATGCACAGGTAGCTGGAAGTGATTGAGGAAAGTCATAGCAAGGTTATTGAACAAAACAAATGCCCTGGTTGGTAACTCTATGTACCATTTCATTGCAGGCCCGATGAGGATGCGTTGAAATAGTCTTAAATGAATTGAGTCATCATGTAAGGAATTGGAAGAGCACCAAAGGTGAAAGGTAGTGACATGTTCACTAGGATCTTCTCCTGGTTTTCCCTTAAATTTGGGAATGTCCAAGGGAAGCTTGTTAGGGACAGCCAGCCAAGCCAGGTCATGAAATACCAGATCATTCATTAGTCTCGATAAGTTGTGTAAATTTAACGTTTCGAGGAAAGGGAGCCTAGGTTGAGTAGCTCTATGCCACGCTCCTTGATAGTTTTGGTTCATATAAGGATAACTACTGTAAATACCATGGCCTTGGCCATAATATCCTCCTCCCATTTGACCCATGTAGGGTTGCATGGAAGCATTATAATGTGGTGTACCTTGACTATGCAATGCTACAAATCCATAATTAGAGCAGTAAGTGGGTTGTTGATACCCATACCCTTAAGGTGGATAGCTCTGTCCATATTGTGGTCCATAACATTGTCCATGAGAAGCTCCATAAGATGTCCCATGAGAAGTTCCATAATTAGGGATATGGGGAACTCCTTGCGATGGACCGTATGATGATATAGAAATAGGAATATGAGCCCCTAAGACAACAGGAGGTACTTGACTCTGAGATACTACTATGCAAGTAGTCGTAGTATGAACATGGCTAGTAGCAACATTCTGGCCTAAAGGACCACGTGAATGAGGGGGGGGAAGGGTTTTCAAAAATGCAGTCGAAGGAGTAGGAATTGAGGACTAAGGGACATGTGAAGGGATGTAAGTGGTATTCCCTATGGTCACTCATCTCGGTTCTGGTATCTGAATATGACTACTAACACTAGGTCTAGGACGAACATGTGAGGTAGCTTCCACCACCGGGATAGAAGGTGCAATGTGACTAGTGCTCCCAAATCTCTCCACATGGAAAGAAATAGGAGTGCCCCCAGGCGTAGTGCTAGGTTCAACTTTTGACTTAGCATGATATGTCGAATCATGTGCAGGGATATCACGTATGCCATAACGAACATGACTAGTGCTTATGGGTTCATGATGAGTCTTGTCGCCAAGAAACCAATACCGATGACCTATGAATGAGGGATCATAACAAGAATGTGAAGGTATGTCAAGTGAAGGATCATATACAGGAGTAGGATCTTCCTCCCCAATTTCTTGAGGTGGAGAAGACATCTCAGGAATCTCATCCTCATGATCTCCCATCTTGTGTGAATCAATGTGAGAAGTAGTTTGCTCGGACTGTCTATTTCTATCTCCCAAAGGAGGAGGAGATGTAGAAGGTGAAAGTCCCTCTAAAGGACGAGAACGATGAAGCACCGCACCTGAATCCATAATGACTCAAAATATGAAAAAGACTCTTTCTAATTATGCAAACCCTAGGAAAACTAACATGCACAGAGCATACACCTATACAATGTAAAGCCAAATCACAAGAAAACAAGGGTAGGATATGTGAGCTCCTGAATGAAGCAAGTATGTCTCACCTAATAGAGGCTTGAGACTACCATACACAACAAGCGGAGGTTCGTAACCAATTATAGTGGCCCTTAGCTTCAACACATATAGCGACTGTGCTGTCCGACCCCTACCTGGCCAGGACACTTGCAGAATAACCTCTGCAAAGTACCCCATTGATAACCTAGGTAAGGCAACTAAGGTCACTTCAATATAATCAATGCTCAGGCAGACAGGCACAGGTGGGATTGACCATATGGGCAGGGTAGCAAAGCTCGAAACTCCTGAAACAGCCCTCGAATGTGAATAAAATCCTGGAAATATCTCTGGTGCTACTCAATTATGACCAGGGGTCATCCCAATCATTAACCCCTCACACCACCTCATGCTTAACTCCCTTGTAAGAGGAGGATCCTAAGAAACACTAATTATACCAAGGAATTTCACACTCTCACCTGGACAGACACATACATGTTTTGTTTAATGGTCTTGGAAAATTTACTCACAATGAACTATTCCAAGACCCTAAAACCTAATCTTGTTGGTGCACCCTATAAAATAAAAGAGTGTAATTCATTTTATTATGTGTTGATTTTAATTGGCTTATTACTTAAAAGGCCAAATGATCGTGCAACTAATGGTGTTATGATGCAACAAGAAGTAAAATGCACACCTAACAATCAAAGCAAATGCACTGTGTCGAATGAAAAATGGGGTATGCTACTACGTGAAATGCAAAATTTTACTTCAAATGAAAATGCAATCATTCATATATGAAAACCCGACTAATACTTCTCCAAGCAAACCTAATGCAGGTACCATGCAAAATGCAAAATGCAATAATGCATAGTGATGCAAAAAGCAAATATTTTTGTATTTTTTGAATAAAAATGAGATAATAAAGCAAAAGAATGACTCTACCACCCCTAGACTCTGTAAGCACTATCAAACGGCACCCACACAAAGCACTAAGGTAAAAGAGGCCTAATGCACTAATCCCAAAACAAAATTTTGAAAATGCAATGACAAGAACATTCTAAAAAAAATTGAATTAAAAATCATCTTTGGTCAGAAAACAGAGGTGTATACAGACTCTAGAAGCATCCAAGGAGACTTAGCAATCATCAGAACTCACCCAACAACACTTACTCTTCCCCAAAAAGGAAAAACACAGGGCATATGTGACAGTGTGCAAAAAACCCATGTATATACACAGATATCCCAGTAAAAACACCATGTACACGTAGCCATGAAGACAAAACTCACGTACAAGAAGCAAAAGAGATAGAAAAGAAGGTAAACAGACAAGCTGAGACAAAATTTACTTCTATCAAACACTACCAAGCAAACATGCCCCTAGACCCGACTCAGAAACAGAGAAATTAGAACAATTCAAGAACATTGAATACCGATAAAAATCCCCAAAGGAAATGACTAGGAAGTCCCTAGTATTGTCATCAATTCTATTACGGAAAAAAATTCCTATGGCTTGGGGTTCCACAACAGGAAGAGTAATCATTGAAATCAATCATTTCCTATATGCAAGAGAAACCAAATATCTAACACTAAAGTATCTCAATACATACCTTATTCCGGACGGTTGATGTAGATCCCAGTTGAGCTTTTCCACTCTCGCTTGTATTAACAATTTGCTCTCTCAACATTCAGCAAACAAGACAAGCATGCTATATAATTGTGTTATACCTACTCTAGTATATATAATCAATAACATATAAGCATTTAAAATCATCCATGGATTCAATACTCATTTAAATACATATTATTGGATAAGAAAATATATTTCTATTAATATAAATCAGAGATTACAATAGTGACAACTTCTGTTGTGACGTCTGCAAATCGGAGAAAATGAGTCCCCCACCTGGGCCTCCACCAATTCAAACATCTATCTCTCAATAGCAAGCTCACAAGCAAAGGCAAGCTTGGGAAGAACACAAAGTGCTCCAAGGGACAAACGGATGTAGACTCAAGTATAAGCTCCGGCAACAATGGACTATAGTTTTCTTGCTCTTCAATCTCTCCCCTTTAAATGTAGCCAAAGGGTTCCTTATATAGTGTTTCAATGGGGTAATGGAAGGTCAAATACGAGCGATCTCAAGGCATATGGAAGGCCAAGAGACAAGTGACTCGGATCCACATCAAGGAAAACTCCAAAACTATATGGCCTTTTACACACATCCCGATGTACGCAAGTTTGAGCCTAGTCATATCCGCATATATACGCGAGAACACGATTAAAAGTCACGTATAGAAAATAATGCATGTTTTTAGGGATAATCTTGGAAACATCAAAGGTACAAAAACGGTCCATGGGGTCTAAAGAGTCTACAGAGGGACAAGGAAGGCCATAAAGGTTTGATCCACCATGTGTGGTAAAATTAGCTGTAACAATTAGATAAGTAGATCATGGGAATTCTTGGAATATGCCATTTTTCTATCCATATGGTGATCTGATTTTCCAAAATTATACTATATAACTTATTTAAGAGAGAGCTAATTACAAGTCCTTAGAGGGGTAATTTTTATAACCACTTTTAAAAATGGGTACAATAAGGCTCTAAGTCAGAGGTTTAGGGATTCATCCTTGCTTGAGTGCTAGATTGAAGAGCTTGTGGATGTAAAGCATGGGCACATACCCCCAATTTTTAGGATTTATCTTGGTAACCTTAGATTTCCTTAGGTTTCCATTCACTAAGTGCTTAATCCCAAAATCTGATTTTTCCAAAGTAAAAACTTCATCTTCTATAAAATGGACTTGAATGTTGTCCATGGCATCAAATTTAATTCACAAAGCTTCTTAAGATAGGAATTACAGTCCTTCAATACAATCATATTATGCTCTATAGATTTGTTAGTTAAAATTTGTTTGTAGAATTTCTTACTATCCACCTTAGAGAAATGTAAAGCTTCTATTGCTTTATATTTATAGGCTCATTTTTTTTTCTTTTAATGAGGGATTTGCACATCATTATCTTCTCAACTTTACACTCTTTTTCATACCAAGGGTTTGGCATTCTATTTCTACTTTTATAGCTCAATAAAGAACTTGTTAATGGAAGAGGAGAGGGTTGTGGAGAAATTATGATAAAGGTCTTCAATAATGCCCAGACAAGATAGAGGAAAGAGAGCATTTTGAAATATATCTTTACTTTCATCAAAGATTAAGTACATTTGGCTCTAATAATTTGTTTCTATGGAACTACTATGCATAACAAAGTTGAGAGTTATAATTAAAGGTGTATGATCTCAGTCATGTTCATAGCCATTGAAAATGTACGAAATTGTTATTTCATTGTTTAAAAAGTTATCGAAAATGGCATAGTCAATCACACTACTTCCAAGTCCATGAGTCCAGATAATTTGACTTAAAACACTAATATTTATGTAATATATTAAATAACCTTTTTAATTAATATGTTAATAGGATTGCATCAAAACCCTTGGAATTGACATATTAAAAAAAGAAAACAACAAGTAAATAAAGTTTGTCATCTAATATAAGAATTTTTTAAGGGTTTTTCATTTTTGAAAATAAAAATTTAAATGAGTTTTAATTCCTTGGAATTGACATATTAAAAAAAGAAAACACCCAGTAAATAAAGTTTGGGAATTTTTTAAATATTTTTTATTTTTCAAAATAAAAATTTAAATGAGTTTTAATGGAGGGATTGTAGTAGAAATGGATTCAATACCTTTCATCAACCCGAATTTAAACAAATCCCAACCCAATTTGTCGAGAATAATGCTAGAAAAATCCACTATTTCTAAGAGAAATCATCTAAATTTTAGATACCCACTCGCACTAGTATAATGAGCCATTCAAATATAACACATTATAGAAGAAAATGGCAGTGAGATATATTAATTTAACAAAAACTTCGGAACGAGCTCATTTCAAAGACCTAGGTTGCTGGAGTTCCGTTCTTCTCTTCTCCGTCGACCCTAGAATCCAATGATCCATTAAAATATAACACGTTATAAGAGAAAATGGCAGTGAAATATATTAATAAAACAAAAAAAATTCGGAATAACCTCTTCCCAACGAACTCATTCCAAAAGCCCTAGCTTGCTGGAGTTGCGTCCCTTTCTTTTCCGTCGACCCTATAATCTCCCGAGCAATTAAAATACAACGCATTATAACAGAAAATGGCAGTGAGCCAGGTAGCTGGAGTTGCGCCCCGCTCTTTTCCGTCAATGACACTAACCAACCTTTCTGTCATTGATTTACAAAAGTCCATTTACCTAGAAACGAGCCAAACGACCATATTGCGTAAAAGACCCGTTACATATTCGTATTCAATTTAACGGTCTCGTCCCGGAATCGGACAAATGGTCCTCGGCGATCTTTCACGTTAGACGACCCAAAATCTGGCCATGAAATTCGTGGAAATTTCTAGAAAGCCGGGGAGACGTAGGGCTTTAAAATAATAATAATAATAAATTTAACAGAGTGGCACAAAGAAAGCGTGTCGATGATGGGCACCCGCATTATAAAAGTGGAGTTAGCCTTTGCATCATTATACACATTTCTTTTATTTGAAGAGATGGCGATCAAGGGTTACTCCACAGCAACTATTACAGCGGCGGTTCTACTGTTGTTGGTTTGCCTTCACATAGTGGAGGTGGAGGTGGAGATGGAGATGGAGCCAAAACCAAAATTAGGGCTGGAAAAGATAACCCATCTGCATTTCTATTTCCACGATATATTGGTGGGCGAAAATGTGACGGTAGTGGAGGTTGCCTCGGCTCCCATCACCGATTCTTCCTTAACTCAGTTCGGTTTGCTGAGGGTTATGGACAACTGGTTGACGGAAAGCCCGGATGCGACCTCCAAAATGGTGGGCAGAGCGCAGGGTATCTACCTCTCTTCCGGGCAAGAGTAAGTTCATCTGCTTATGGCGACGACGTTTGTGTTCGAGACCGGAAGATACAACGGCAGCACCCTTTCCATGGTGGGGAAGAATGCAGTTTTCGATAAAGTGAGAGAAATGCCGATCGTGGGAGGAAGCGGAATGTTTCGGTTGGGTCGCGGCTACGCACTCGCCTGCACTCATTCCTTCGATCTAAAAACCGGCAATGCAGTCGTTGAATACAACGTCACCGTTATTCATTACTAGCCCGCTTAGGATAGATTTTACCGAGCGGCTAGAATGACCAGAGAGGTTGGGTTTCGTTTTCTTATTATTTTTAATATTAAAATAAAACATTACATGCCACTGAGTAGGGTTAGGTTTTCATCAGATCTAAAGATGATCTTGGATTTTATAATGGATCTCCCTTAAAGATCCTTGATCTTGGGATGAAGCCTAAATTACTTATGGTTTTGGAAATTTGTGGGCGAACAAATTGGTTTTTGTCTATAACATTTCGGTTTAGAAATAAAAAAACATTGGCATAAATAAGACGTGATGTGTGTCACAATTAACATTTCATAGTCTTTGATCTTTTTAATTTCAATAATAATAACTACAATAGGCTTATAATCATGAATGATCATAACAATTTGGATTTACCAATTTTCAAACATTTTTCTTTAGATATTGTTTTGTATTATATGAATAAAATGATGATATAAATTTATATTTATTAGCCATTTTTGCATTGGTTTATTAAGTATTGAATTAAAAGATGATATAAATTTATATTTGTTAACAATTTTTATGGGTAATTATGTGTTGAGTATATGCATTTTATTATATTATATATATATATTTTGAGTATTGTTAATTTTTTAGGGTTTAATATTTAAATATATATGTTTTGGTTATATATAAATATTTTAATAATTAAATCTTTATATTAAAAAAGAATTTAAATTTGATTATATAATATTTATAATAATATTAGTATTATAATATAAATAAAAATATTACAATTTAAATGATTAATGAATTTTTAATGTTTAAAATGTAGATAAATATTTTATTCTATTATTTATCTATAACTTTATTATAATATATACCTATTTTAAACATAAGTGATATTTACTAATTACTCATTATGTAATAGATAATAGATTTACCAATTCTTTATATCATTCATGTTTATTTAAAGTTTAATACTTTACTTCATTCATGTTTATTTAAAGTTTATTATTGGCATAACCTTGTAATTAAAAACATTTTCCAAAGTAGTACCGATTTGAGATATATCACTTTCCTAAATACAGTCTTCTAATGTATTTTTCCATATTCTTAATTTTCATTATAAATATATTATTTTATTGTATTTTTTTTTGTTTAAGTTTACTATTTTTATTATAATTATATTTTGATAAGATCATCTTGTTTGTAGGATAAGTGTTTTCTTTATGTAATGATTTCACTTATAAAATTTATTGAGGAAATATGTGTTCTTAACCATTATATCTTCATAGCATATGCAATAATTATATAGCTTTAGGGGAAGCAAAATTTCAAGTATTAAATTTTTCATGTGAAGATAAGCTTATATATACAAAAATTTGTAGGCATGTAGAGAACATAGAGCATTTGTGCAACACCATTTTTCAAAAAAAAAATAGTAATTTAAAAAAAAAAAAATTAGAATTATCTATGTGATCATTCCTTTAAAATGGTACATCTTTGTGGGTGCAACCTTTGAAGGTCCTAACAAAATAATCATGAAATGATTTTTTTATAAAATGTAGAGGTCGATATCTTCTAGTGTACCATATAATTTCTTTTTAAAACAATTAATAATTGAAAATGTTATGGAAAAAACACCAACAACATGTTTTTTGGAGTTAACGAGTTAGGACACAATAGAAATTAAAAAAAGAAGGAAAATATAATAATTTTTTAATAAAAATTAGATATTTAAAAAATGCTATTTATGTTTAAGATTCTGTGCAAAATGATTGTGTAGCATACTGTAATGAGTGTGTAAACAATGACTTCTTCATAAACTCAAAAGAAATCCCCAATTAGCTATGGTTTATCATATACCATAGCACATGTTTGGTATTACTGAAGAAAAATACAAACCATACACATAGGACTATTGGTGACGTGAGCAAGTGAATTGGCATGTTTAAATTCAAATTACATTTCCCTCCCTTATAGAATTGGAAACCACATGCCCATTATAGAACTACAAAACACACACACATTATAGACCTAAAAAACACGTGCACGTTATATAATTACAAAATGCATGCATGTTATGTAGAGCAAAAAATATAGCACTATATGCTAGACATCAAATGTATTGTTAATTGTTGAGAGCGGGTGTGGAAGGGTTGAGGACCTAGGATAATGTTGGAAGTTTAGGTGGGGATGGTTAATAGTTGAGAGAGGGTGGGGAAGGGTCAACGACCTAGGAGAATGTTGGAAGTTCAAGTTGGGATGGTTAATAGTTAAGAGAGGGTGGAGAAGGGTCAAGGACCTAGGAGGATGTTGTAAGTTCAAGTGGATATGGTTAATAGTTGAGAGAGGGTGGGAAAGGGTCAAGTTCCTAGGAGGATGTTGTAAATTTAAGTGGAGAATGATGAATGGAATGGAAACATGATGGGTTACAAGGGTGAAGGAGAGTGCAGATTGAGAGCACTATTAGGAGGAGAAGAGGTGGTGAATACATATAGGGTTATAAGTAGTATGTGAGACTTGAACGATGAAGGGGGATAAGGTAGAGATGAGGAAGTGGGTGATGGTTTGATGAGAATGAGGATTGGTGAATGGAAAGATAGATATGGTGTATTAAAGGAGAAATAGGGCGTGTTGGAGGAGAGAGGCAAAGGAGGGGGAAATTGAAGAGAGGGGAATGAGATGTGATAAAATAGAGAATATGGGTCATAATTAGGTAGTGAGTTGAGGAGAAGGGTTAAGTTAAAAAGATAGAGGAATGGAGTATGAGAGAGAGAGAGAGAGAGAGAGAGAGAGAGAGAGAGAACGATGTACATATAGTGTGAGAGAGAATGATATAGAGAGGGAGGAGGAGGGGTGAGGGAGTGATGGAGATAGAGTGAAGGAAAGAGATAGTGAGGGAAGGATAGAAGGTTTGTGTGTGTGAGAGAGGTGAGGGGGGATAGACAAAAGGAGAGAAATGGGACAGGGACAACCATGTATAGGGAGATCTAGAGAGCGAGCGAGCGAGAGAGAGAGAGAGAGAGAGAGAGAGAGAGAGAGAGAGATGATGTCAAATACAAAGGGTGGATGGTTGACCAATGGAGAGAGAGGGAGGTTTTGCGAGAGAGAAACATGGAGAGGGAGGGTGAAAAGAGATACAAAGGGAAGGATACAAGTTGAGAGGGAGAGAGGATAAGGTAAAGGGATAATGGAATATAGGGATG
>LPNX010711686.1:2056-156334 GCA_001517045.1 Pseudotsuga menziesii | reverse complement strand
CACTCATGCGCCCCAATGAGTGAGTGTGTGTGTGATAAATAGAGAGGCTCACTCTCTATTTATATTCTTTCATTTACTTGAAACCCACTCCAACATGTCTTCCTCACTTAACAATTACTTACTAGAGCCTACATCTCTAGGAGTGTCTAATAACCCTAGTGCCCCACAACTTGTGGGGAATTTTCCTCCTCTGACCAAGAAGAAGGTTTATCCTTAAAACAATGGTAGGGACTATTGCCCCTACTTACAATGACTCACCTAGGGTCAAATTCTCTAGGATATTGTAATAAACCTAGGGCCCCACGACTGTAAGGAATTTAACCCTTGACCAATAGCAAGGTTACCTACAATGACTTGACATGACTTGTTTATATTATAAAACCTCCCGATAGGAACATTGGGGTATGACATGACTCAAAAACATTACAGACAAATCCCAAAATAAACATCGGGGTACAATACATAAGATATACGGATGAATACATTCCGAAGTTACAAATACATCAACACTCCCTCTTAACTAGGAAGGTATTGTCTCAACACAATTTATCACCACAAGTATTATTCTTTGTATCATCTGGATCATCATCGACTCCTTGTCATATTCAAGTCATCTTCATCTTCAAGTCATCTTCATCATCAGATCTAGATCATCACTGGATCTGGATCATCATCATTGGATCCGGATCATCACTCGATCTAGATCATCATCACTGTATCTAGATCATCACTTCATCTAGATCATCGTCACTCAATCTAGATCATCACTCAATCTGGATCATCACTCGATCTAGATCATCATCATTGCTAGATCATCACTGTTGGATCATCATCACAAGTTCTATCTCATGATTCTTCTCATCATAGGAAGTTCTACAGAGCCAACCCTTTTTCATGTTGGTTGTAGGCCTAGCCTCCATGTAGGTCTTCTTTCGCGCTTATATATGAACCTAAGTCAGAATGGCCTGCCCAGCACTTATATCTGATCATGTAGGAACCAATTCTATAACCATATCAGAAAGGCACACCCAGCACTCACATCTAACCATGTGGGAACCAATCTCACAACCTTGTTAGAAAGGCCCAGCGCTCACATTCGACACATGCGAGGAACCAATAAAACATGCATGTTCGAAAATGATTTGCACTCACATTCGACACATGCAAGGAACCAATCCAACATACATGTTCAAAATGGCTCTACACTTACATTTGAAACATGCAAGGAACCAATCCAACATGCATGTTCGAAATGGATCTGCACTTACATTCAACACATGTGAGGAAGCAATCCAACATGCATGTTCGAAATGGCTCTAAACTTACATCTGCACGTGCGAGGAACCAATCTAGCATGCATGTAAGAAGGGCTTGAACTCACATTTGATCAAGTAGGAACCAATCCTACAGTCATATCAGAATGGCCCTCAGTCCTAGACCAAGTATTCCTGGTAACTGACCAGGCACCTCCATTCCAAGAATGGCATTCAGTGCTTACATATGATCATGTAGGAACCAGTCCTACAGTCACATTAGAATGTATCAACACTCATTTCTGACATGAAAGGAACCAATCCTCTCACCATGATAGAATGGCTCATCCCTTACATCTTACCATGGAAGGAACCAATCCTCTCACCATGTCAAAATGGCTCTGGGTCTCATCATTTCCCCTTGGAGGAAACCTCAATCTAGAGAATGCCAAGCTTCTCCCTGAATTACTCAAACTTCACCCTAGCTAATGGCTTTGTCAACACATCAGCTATCTTTTCCTGTGTCGCCACATATTGGAGCTTCATTGCTCCCCTATGCACCATATCCCTGATATAGTGATACTTGATCTTGATATGCTTCAACTTGTCATTAAACACTGGATTCTATGACAACTTCATGCAAATCTGGTTGTCACAATGTATACAAGTAGAATCCATCTAGAGATCAAATAAATCAGATAGTAGCTTCCACAACCATACTACCTCACAACTAGCTGAACAAGCTTTGAAATACTCTACTTCAACTATACTTAGTGCCACATAGAATTGCTTCCTACTAAGCCAAGAGATCACACCTAATCCCATACTGAAGCAACACCTTGAAGTGCTCTTCCTATCGATGGAACTACCTGCCCAATATGAATCAACATAACCCTCCAGGTTAATCTTCTGATTTGCCTTGTATTTGAGTCCATAATTAATTGTACCCCTCAGGTACCTCAGAATATGCTTTGCAGCAATCAAGTGAACATGTCTTGGATCTGTCAAGAACTGGCTCAAGGTGTTCACAGCAAAGCAAATATCTAGTCTCATGTTCATCAGGTACATCAAGGATCCAATCATCTGAGGATACATCATAACATCAACCGTCTCTAATGAAGTATCACTCAATAGCTTTAGGTTCAATGGCATAGGTGTGGTCATGGCCTTCCAGTCCATCATCCTGAACCTCTTCAGGATCTATACTGCATACTTCCCTTGTCCAAGAGATATTCCATCTGCATTCTACCACACCTCCATGCCTATAAAATAGTGCATCATACCCAAGTCCTTCATTTTGAACTCGACAACAAGCTTTCTCTTCGTATCAATAATCAACCCATCTATACCTATTATAGACAGATAATCTACATATAATAGGAGCATCACTGGGTTGCCATCTTCAACCTTGTAGTAAAGGTTGGAATCTTCTCTACTCTTGGTAAAGCCCAAACTGGATAGAAAGCTGTCAATTCTATTGTACCATGTCCTGGGTTCCTGTTTCAAACCATACAGGGATTTCTTCAATCTGCACACATGAGAATCCCTATCATGTGTCTCAAAACGAAGTGGCTGATCTACATACACTTCCTCTTCCACTACAGCATTCAAGAAAGCAATCTTGACATCCATTTGGTGTATCTTCGATTTCATCACTGCAGCCAGAGCAAGTACTAATCTGATGGAAGTGTATCTGGCTACAAGTGCAAAGGTTTCTTCATAATCTATTCCTTCTTTTCATGAGAAGCCTTTGTGCTACGAATCTTTCCTTGTATCCCACGATGTTTCCATCTACTACATGATGGAACTATGAACTTCCCTTCATGCATCAATACTACATCCTAGACATCATTCTTCTTGAACTGGTCTTCCCTTTCTTCTTGAAAGGTTTTGCATCAATGATGTCACTACATTCATCATATTATTTTTCATCTTGAACTGTCATTACTTGTTCTTCAGAACAAGTCTCATTCTTCTTTTCTTGTAGGCGAGTATGTATGCAATCTTTCCTACAAGTCAAATGAATTTGTATGGTTAGAAACATTTCGTAAGTCATATTCATACTGGCAAGTTATTATGCATAAATATATGATCATGCAACTACTTTAGCCAATACAACATTCATCCATATCTCATGGAAACTTTTCTAGATGCCTTCCATCTCTACCAGGACAATATTGAGATTGTGCACTAATCCAATATGTTAGCAAAGAGGTTTCATTCTAGATAAATAGAAATGGAGAGTTGTATAGCACCATGGGATACTTACCCATCACATGCATATTAATAGTATACTATCATTAATGCAAACATTCTATCATGCATAATACATTAACTGAATATAAACAAATGTGTAACGAAACAATATCATGAAATGACAATTGAATACTTATCTTTATTTGTTTCATGGGTAGACTCCTTCTTGATCCTTTAGCTTCATCATCTTCTTCATTCATAATATAATTGTTTCTTATGCTAATATGGATAAGAGGTTCTTCAAGAATCAAGTTCCTCGTATTCCTCATCGCTTGAGGGATCTTCTTTGGATGGTGAGAGTTTGATATTCAGTTGCTCCTATCTTCTCTTCTCTTCTTATGAGTCGAGCTTCTTCTTCTTCCCAGAGTCTGCTAAAAGTAATCACTTCCTTCTGGTACACATTCCTCAAATGAATGAATCCCTTGATCCTGGGAGGCCATTCAAGGTGGCTATCACCACTTTTTCATTCTTCACTTCTTCTTTTACCGCTTCAAGTTGTACTTTGATTTGAGAGACACTTGTAAAGTAATACTGCATGGTCTCTGCATTCTGGATCTTCACATTCTTCAACTGGTTTCTTAAGGTCATATTTTGATTTATGTTCTTCCCTTCAAATATCTTGGTCAAGTAATCAAACATCTCTTTAGGTGTCTATAGGGAAGACACTTATGGTATAAGGTGATCCATGATTTAATCAGCATTGATATTCTTGACCTTGACCAAGTTCTTCTTGTGTAAGGCTTTTAGCCTCATCTCCCTCTGTAACTGGAACCTCTCTACTTATGTAGGTGTCCAATTAATTTTCTTCAGAGAGATCATATACTTCCATGGTTGGAAGTTGTCAACTTCACGAGTCTTGTCATCAAGTTGATGTGATAGATCACTTTTAAATGAGAACCTCAAATGAAAATAGCAAAAGATTAGATGTTACCAATTTGAGGTGTCTATCCTCGTTCCGGAAGTGGCTGATCTAGGGTTTGTCAGAGAAACCATAATTTTAAAAACTTGGAATCTTTCAAATCTAATTATATATAAATATAGATATCTTTAAGTTGATCTATCCAATGTACTCCTTTTCTCAAAACAGTGGAGGGAATCTCCTGGAAGAGGAAGCCCTAGTTTACCAATTTCTTCTGCATAAATGCCTAATACTCTTTCTACACTATCTCCAAATTTACTACTCCTCTATGTCTAAAAATTTGAATTGAGTTATCTTCATATGTCCCTATTCCAACACCATAGGTTTCATTAGAATTGGGTTCACCATTTGGGACTTATGATCATGTTTCCAAGGTGACCTGTTACAGGACTGTTCAGAACATCAAAGTTGTACGGACTTCCACATGTCACTATTTCATCTTCTGGGTCTAACAATTGGACCATAGAAATTAAATTCCATTCCCTTTCTAGAACATATTCAAATTTTCATCTGGACCTTTGTATCCCAAGATATAGCAATTCTCCCCAGGAGTCCTTTTTAGGGATGAATCCTAGAAGAGGCTGGAACCCTAACTTGGAGGGATCATATCTACTAGAAAATAGTGAATCTAAGGCTTCATTTTGGATACAGTGTAAATCAAGATTTTTTCTATGATATTTTCAATTTTCAGCTCCTTATCCTTCACCAATCCAGAGATATCGCGAATGTACCAAAACTTAGCAGTTTTAGTATTTTAGGGTTTTTCCAGCTTGGGGTCAAACTAGGGTTTGACTTTCCCAGAGTTTCACCCAAACAAAAATATTAACCCAGATATCTAGAATTCTATTTTGATGAGGATATAAATCCTATGCTGGGCTCACTCAAAAATTCCTCTTCTGTAAGAAGCCCTAATTTCCAGCACCAAAAACTAAAAATGCTCGAAATCAAATTCTGCTTCGATAAAAAGATGCGCCCTTCAATGGAGAGTCATCCTAGCATAATTTTGATGATGGATTGTGGGTAGAGACCCAAAAAGTAAGAATCCCTAGCTTCTGCAGCTACACAATGTCTTCTTCTCAGGTTAGCTCTGATACCATGTTATATTTTTATCTTTGAGCTAGCATTATGATCTTAGGATCTTTAACTGAGAGAATAACATGCATAGCAATAAAACACAAGAGACAAGAGACACAAAGAATTTTCCTCAGGAAACCATAAAGGAGAAAACCATGCAAATTCCTTAGAGATAGAATCAGTACCAAAAGTAAAACCCGAAAACATAAAGATGATCCCTCGATAGCAGTAGTCTCTCTCTTGTCCCAACAAATTCTCCTATCACTCATGTGCCCCAATGAGTGAGTGTGTGTGTGATAAATAGAGAGGCTCACTCTCTATTTATATTCTTTCGTTCACTTGAAACCCACTCCAACATGTCGTCCTCACTTAACAATTACTTACTAGAGCCGACATCTCTAGGAGTGTCTAATAACCCTAGTGCCCCACAACTTGTGGGGACTTTGCCTCCTCTGACCAACAAGGAGGTTTATCCTTAACACAATGGTGGGGAATATTGTCTCGACTTACAATGACTCACCTAGGGTCGGCTTCTCTTGGATAGTTTAATAACCCTAGGGCCCCACAACTACGGGGACTTTAACCCTTGACCAATAGGAGGGTTACCCACAATGACTTGACATGACTTGTTTACATTATAGAACCTCCCAATAGGAACATCGGGGTATGACATGACTCAAATACATTATAGACACATCCCAGAATAAACATTCGGGTACAATAAATAAGATATATAGATGAATAAATTCTGAAGTTACAAATACATCAACAGTATTTTGATCTGGGTATTGAGGAACATGTGGGGACAATAGTTTGAGTACATGAATTGAGTACTATTATGGTGGAATCATATTAAGAATAATAAAAGCATGAAATACACTACACACTGAAACCATACACACAAAAAAATACAAGAATTCAAACCAAACTCTGTCATTTCATTATTGCTCCATTACTTTACTTACTCTTCTTGTATATTACATTAGTGCACATGTTTATATAGAGGGATAAGAATTCTTGGGTTGTCTTCCCATTACGTTTAGTTACAAATATGTCCGAACGGTTCAAAATTTCAATCATCACAGATGACTGGAAGACAAAGAAACAATATTCCATAGTCGATTCAAGATACTAGTGTCGATGATGCATGTCGAGGTTGAGACTAGTCGAAGTTGATTCTAAACCTATCGGAGTTGACAAACAATTCCAGCTATTGGGTGGATCATACCTCCTTCCTTAAGAAAGAATGGTCCCATTTTTTCTTGTATAGATGAGGAAACGTGTTGTTGATTTTAGTAGAAGAGTACCACTTTCCTTGTGCTGGAATCTTCTTAAATTTAGCCACCTGAAACAAGGGAATTGTATTCGTCCTTGTATGTCATGTGTATCGTCCCACAATGGTGTCACTAGGAAGAGGCGCCTAAACATCTGGATGGATGTTTTCAGGTTCTACTATCTACAAGTCGTTCTATTGCAATAGTGGTGCATGGTATGGTTGAATTTGATCCACATTAAATACTAGATGTAGAACCAAACATAAAGAAATGTCAAGCTGGAAAGTGTTTTCTACAATATATTTAAGGATACTATACAGGCCATATCGCAAAGGATTCAACATTATGTATGAACTAGTGAAGTGTTCCTTCTTTAGATGCAACCAGGCCTGATCTCCAATTTGAAATGAATGAGGATTATGATGCTTATCGTGTCGGGCCATAGCTTTTGCATTATCCTGTTTCAACATTTCCTATGCTTGCTTCTAGATGTTGTAGATTTGGTCTCGAAACCTCAATGTTTTTTCAAATTCTTGTCGATCAGAGTTGGTATTGTTCTACTATGTCAATGAATTGATCAAGTCGATGGACGTCAAGGGTTGCAATCCATAACCACTCTAAAATGGAATCTTTTTCGTAGAGTTTTTCTAAGTCTGATTGTAACTGTGTTGTATATATGGGAGACTTTCATCCCCTGTCTAGTGATGCTTGTGGTTATACATGTAGAGTATTTGTACTACCAAGTGATTCAATATTTTCATCTTCCCATCTTTTTAAGGATGGAAATATGTCTATAAAGAGAGTATTGTGTTGAGTTTTTGCTAGAGAGTCTTCCAAAATATGTTGGAAAATATGGAATCTTTGCTGGGAATGATGGTCGTCGGTATGCCATAATATTCCCAAACATGTTCGGAGAAGATTTGGTAAGTCTGTTGTGCTATCATAGTATTCTTGCATAGATTAAGAATAGACATCTTGGGAAATCTATTTACTACTACTTAGATCACATCATGTTGATGTTTAGTAGTAGGATATCTCGTCAAGTAGTCCATAGAAATAGATTCCCATGGTCGAATAGGAACCAACAGAGGCATGTAAAATCCTTGTCATTGATTCGACGGTTTAGAAATGACACAAACTACGCATGATCAAATGTACCTATTGATTTCATACTTAAGTGAAGGCCAATAACAATAATTTTGGAGGTAAGAAAGGGTCTTTGCTACTCAAAAATGTCCTTCAATATTGTTGTATTGCACGTCCCAAATGATCTTTTTTCGGTAATCACCTATCGATACACAAATATTTCCAAGATTCTATAGCAAGGAATATTTCAAGAAGTAGTTGGTAGTGGATGATAGGTTGGTTTGAATTTATTGATAAAGATCAGAAAATTCACACTCTACCGAATATAATTGATCCCAAGTAGTAGTGTCATAGCCCTACATACTCATCACTATAGAGAGTATAGTAATGGGTGGTAAGCTTAGACAATCAGTTGTGGCATTGGCTTTACCTTTCCAATACTTAATTACAAACTGAAATTGTTGTAGGTAATTAATCCACTTGAGTTGTTGAGTTGTTTTTAAATTTGACTAGGACGTGGCGAACTATAAGGGCTCATGGTTAGTAAGAATGACCATTTCCTTCCCACGAATGTAATGTATCCATTGCTTAATGGATTGCATAATGGAATACACTTCCTTTTCCTGCGTCAAATACCTTGTGATGGTTTTGTTGAAAGTTTTGGAATGAAAAGTGACTGGGTGGCCAAACTAAGTGATCAGTATTCCTAAAGCATACTTCAATGCATTTATCTCAATGTCAAAAGGCTGATGCTAATAATGTAACACAAGTAATGGTGCAGTACAAATCTTTTGTTTGAGATGCTTGAAAGATTTTTGTTGTGTTGATGTTCATTTGAAGATAGTTCTCCCATATCCCTTAGTCAACTGATTCAAAGTCCAGGCTATGTGACTAAAGCTGAGTATGAACTGTCGATAAAAATTCACCAAACAAAGAAAAATTCTTAGTTCATGAATTTTTTGAGGAATGGGATAATATTTAAGTATTTGTACTTTGTATGAATCAGCGTAAATGCCTGTAGAGTCGATTACCTACACCAAATATTTGATGTTGTTCATCGCAAATGAGCATTTGTCCCACTTCAAATATAGTTGATGTTTTTGAAGAGTGTATAAACTGTCGAACATGTTCTTCCCATGATCCAGTAAAAATCAAGATATCGTCTAGATAGACACTGAAACACTTGTCGATGAGAAGTCGAAGAATGTCATCCATATATCACATGAAGGTCACATGTGCATTGGTTAAGCTAGAGTGCATTACTAAACATTCAAATAATATTTCCTTGGTTTTTTTTGGCATAGGGTTAAAGTGCACCAATTGTGGTACCACCAGCAATAGAAATGTTGTCAACGAGGACAAAGGTTAGTCGCAAACGGTGAAGAATCCGACAAATAAGGATACTTTGGTTAAAATAGTTAGAGATTGGTCAAGTGGACAATTTTGTAAGGACCAAGTGAGATTATAAGTAGAATTAGGATGGAAAATATAAACGAACATGGTATTTTGATTATCCTCATGGATTGTATCTTAGAGACTGGGATTGTTGAAATATTTTGGGTTGTAATGTTTCACACCTGTGGATGTTTTTGTATTTGAGTATTTTTTCAGTATGGATTTTGTTTTTGTAGCCCTTTTTTTGGTAATGGTTGTTTCTATCTCTATTGATCCGTGATGTATCAGATAAGTTAACAAGGAATGATGAATAATTGTGCTATGTTTGGGTTTTATATTTTACTAATATCTGAATGATATGAATTACCACAATACTTATTAGTTTAATGTATGCTGATATCTATTTCGATATGGATATGTGTTGACATTAATAGAATGATAAGTAGAGTTCGTTAATGTGTTAATGCAAATAAGGATTATAATTGGAACTAGTTAATGGTGTGGTTGCACCGTCTCTTGTTATGATTGTGGATACTTGGGTGTTGTTGTGATTGAGGATGAGATAAGGTGTCTCATATTCTTATTGTGGAAATGTGGTTCTTGTATCCCTCCCTCAGACATCTTGGGTGAGACTGCACCTTCTCTATGGTTGTTGTTGGAAAGGGTAAAACATTTATGGGTGGATGTTTAGGGAGTCTCTATCAATGGTTGTTGAGAAAAGTTTGAAGTGAACCCCTATTGACATAACTGTCTCAACAAATGGTTCCATTGTTGGGACATTCGTGTGAAAAATAAGAGGACATGCGGTGGCATCCAACGAAACCGGAAATCTAGGATTGGTTTGATAAGAAGGCCCAAGAGTTTGCAACAGAAGACAACCATAATTTGATAGGGTCAAAATAATACTGGATGGGAAAGCACATCTACTCTAATATTCATGAAGTATTCTTCTCTGAATTTCTGATAGTTTTGTATGAAAGGTTGGTGCAACTCACTTTTTAGAAGAAGAATTTCCAAGGAGGTGAGCTTGACCAATTGACTCAAGAACTAATCCAACAATTGCATAGGGTAAACAACAAATATTCAAGGGATATCGATGTGTTGATAGACAACATTTTGGAAGGGTACATTACCGAGTTCATTGTCGATACTATTAAATCTTACAGTGATGCAAAAAGGGAACTTTTCAAAGGACCAAAGGGAATATTTCAATTATAATTTCAATTGTGGATTAAGATTCTCATATGTGAAAAGGGGATATTGAAGATGAATTATTACTAGTAAATCCCTGGTGTGTAAAGTTTATTGGTACTATGAAGATATGGGTTTCATGGAATGATATAGGGTAGATGGATGGGAGTAAAAAAAAAATTCAGCATGGAGATATGATTCTTCTTTATGACAAAAAATTTGAGAAGAACCCATGGAAGCTTGAGATGCATTGGCTTGGTCCCTATATCATACATTTCATCATTGGCTAAGGTGTGGTATAGTTGCAAAATCTAGATGGAATAATTTTGTCGAAACTAGTAAATGAAAGCCGACTAAAGCCATATCAGGATAGGACAAAGGAATACCACTGATAACAACAGCAAAAAATAGAGAAAAGAAATTTTGATAAAAGTATGTCGATAGAAATAAAATCGACGAGAAAATTTGAATTGCGGCAAGGTTCGAATCTTTTCGACATCGGACGAGGTGCGAACTATTCAAAGAAGGCAGTAATTGAATCAATTACGCCAGGTGGAGCGACAATGCAAGGGAAAAAATATGCATTTAATGACAAATGAGTGGAGTGGATTCATGGAATCAGTGGATGATATGGTCAATTAATGGAGGATTTGGAAATAATTTTTCAAATCCATTTGCACATGACAATTGAAGGTTATAAAATCATGTTGAAGGGCATGGTTCAACCCATTGGGTAGCCTGAGAGAAAGTGTTAGAATGAAGAGTGACAGAGATGAGGAATGATGAAGTTGAAATGGTGCATCTAATTTCTATCACGATTACATAAGGGTCACCAAGGGTGATGTCATGCATCATCCAATAACAATCGGAGATTGCGTCCCCACCTTTTCGGATAGGCGGGAAGAAAAGAAGTGGCACTTGACTAGTAACTTCACAAAGGAAACCCTTGAAATGACTCGTACCTCAATCTGGGTCATAGAGCCAGGAGGAGGAGGAGCAGGCACATCAAGCATTGCAAAGGAGGAAAAAACAACAAAAGAAATGTAATAAGGACTAATAGCATCGATGGGAGCAGAAATGTTCGACGATGTGCCACCAAGCAAGGAAGGGGCATTGACAATGTGAATTGGTAAAATTATAGATACATCATTAGGATGAAGACGACACCAAAGGGTTCCCATGTTATAGGAAAAATCATGCAATGCTTACAAAAATTGTAGTACAGCAACCATGATATTTTTTCCTACCCAGAATGCATGAAAGACACACATGTGGAGATGACGCATGGACAATGGGGTCTAATTATAAGGGAACCGACAAAGAAGGAACTCGGGTTGCAACAATTAGGACTTCTATCAGTAACACGTATACCACACATTGGGATATTGGTGGATGGAAATGCATGCGTAAAGAAGTTACTGGATTGATTCCACGACGGATATCTATGGTTGGACATGAAATTACCAATCACAGTCGACTTAATTTCACATATTAGAGGATATTCAGTGACTCAAAGAGGAAAAGGAGTTCATAATCAATAAAAGAACAAAGCCCTTCAAATACAAGAAAATATTAGAGCCTCGGATCTCCTTGGTCTGTGAAGAGCCACCCTAAGTTAATGAGGATATGTTTGAGGAAGAAAAGGTACTATGGTTAGGAAAATTTGTTGCAGACCTACGAAAGGAGAACAAGGAGTGACAGGCCAAGGTGGCACCGAGAACATCACCCAAATAATTTGTGGCAAGGAAAGAAGTGTTTGATGATGCGACGACAAAAATCAAGTAGCTAAAGAAGACGATACAGAAAACCATGGAAGAGGTAACACAATTTTGGGAAATTTTGGTACAAGATGAACAGTTGCACAAGCTGAAGGTGTAGATCAGAGAAGAAGAAGAATAACTAGAATAATTGATGGAATCGATTAAGATAATGCTCCTAATTGTGCAAGTGACAAATGTGTTAGAAATTAAATAATTACAGCAAAGGGTCATCAAGGTGTGCACAAGGAACTAATGACGAACGATGCACTTGGATGAACTTCAGAACACACTAGAACAGTTGGAAGTCAAGGACATGGAAGGAATGACAAAGACCAGGGTAGAGTTGATGAAAGTACATCAGATGGGTGGGGAACACCCGACATAGAAGGAAGGGGAAGAGTGCGCAACATTGAGGGAATCATTTAGAGAAGTTGTCAACCAAGTCAAGACAACATACAATACTTTCAAGGCACAACAGAATGCACCGGTAGCATCAATATGAGTTGGCTTGAGGATGAGCCACAAGTTTGTGTTGGGGTCCTATTAGAATGGGGTTAGAGCTCACAAAGTGAGGTACCACTAGCAATGGAAAGAGAATCAATAAGGACAAAGGTTAGTCACGAAGGGTGAAGAAGCCAACAAATAAGGAGACTTTGGTTAAATTAGTCAGTGATTGGTCAAGTGGACCATTTTGTAGAGGCCAAGTGAGCCTATAAGTAGAATTAGGATGGTAAATCTAAAAGAACATGTTCTTGGGATGATCCTCATGAATTGTGTCTTAGCGATTGGGATTTTTGAGATCTTTTGGGTTATAATGTTTTGCACTTGCGGATGTTGTTGTATCTAAGAATGTTTTTGGTACAGATTCTATTTTTGTAGCCTCTTTTCGGTAATGGTTGTTCATATCGCTATTGATATGCAATGTATTAGATAAGTTAATGAGGAATGATGAATGATTATTCTATGTTTGGGTTTTATATTTTATTGCTATGCGAATGATGCAAATTTCGATAGTACTTATTAGTTTAATGTATGTCGATATCTATGTCAATCTGAATATGTGTTGATGTGAATAAAATGATAAGTAGAGTTGGTTAATGTGTTAATGCGAATAAGGAATATAATTAGAATGGGTTAATGATGTTGTTGCAATGTTCCTTGTTATGATCATGGATCTATGGGTGTTGTTACGACTGAGTATGAGATAAAGCGTGTCCTCTTCCTACTACAAAAAAGTGGTTATTGCAACCCTCCCTCAGACATATAGGGTGAGGCCACACCTTCTCGGTGGGTGTTTATTGGAAAGGGTAAAACCTTTATGGGCCAATGTTTAGGGAGTTTGTGTGGATGGTTGCTGGCATCGGTGTGAAGTGAACCCATATAGACAGAACTCTGTCAATAGTTTTGAAAGCCATTTTCCATACATTAGTGGGATCAATAGGAATCTGATGATACCCCAACTTGAGGTCGAGATTAGTAAATAATTTAGCACCTTTCATAAAATCGATGAGTTTGTTTATATTTAGAAGAGGGTGTCTATTATTTACTAAAATATTGTTGATATCCCAATAGTCTATGCACATGCACCAAGTCCCATCTTTCTTTGGAATGAGGATGACCATACTTCCACAAGGAGAGGAGTTGGGTCGGATGTGACCTTTGTTGATGAAATCTTGAATATGTCTATGAATATCTTCATTCTCGATAATGGATATTTTGTAAATAGATGTGTTTGGTAATGGAGAACCAGGAACAAGTTCAATGGAGTATTTTACCTAGAAATGTAGAGGTACTTAGTTTGGCTCTTGAAATACATTCTGGTATTCATCATGAATGTTGGGGATTTGCTGCTATTTTCAAGGAATACACTGGTTGATGAGTCAACTAGTTTGTTTAGTCTTCTTGGAATGCTGAGGATTAATCATGGTCAATGAAAATATTTGAGCAAGATTGATGAGATTCTTCATCTGTTTAGTAGATATTATTGAAACTGTTGGTATAGTTCGTGGTTCTAGTAAACCGTACCATTGGTTATGTATTTTGAAAATCACCTTCTAAGGGAGTGACTAAAAAATTCCATGTTGGTCCCATAAGTAAGGTTTCCCAAACAAGGTGCCAGCTAGGGAAATCAGTGCCACACCGCATAGTACTTCATCTTCAAAAGGATTAATGAAGTAGGTGAGTCTGCATTGTTGGGTGATCTTTATTTCCTACCTATGCTTCATCCAACCGATATTATAAGGTTGAGGATGTGGATTGGTGAAAAGACCGAGTTTATTCAAAAGATATTCGAAACAAAGTTCTTCTGGATACCATATCAATAATCAGATGCAACGGATTGTGTTGAACCCATATTTGTGTATGGAAAATGCACTCTCTTTCCTCGCCGTTGATCATAGTCAAGGATGTTGGAGTGGCCGATGATGATGTCAAAAAATGTGGATGATTTTGGGTCAAATTCTACCATAGTTTTGTTATATAAGTCAGAGGTCAACAATTTTTTCAAAAATGTCTTTCGATCCTTACATTCAAACATATCATGCCATGATGAGTTGTGGTAATCACACAATTTCTAGATGGGGGGTTGTTTTCTACTTTCCCTTTTGTATTTTATGAGGGTGATTTTTCCATGGTCTTTCTTTGGTGGGGTCATTTTTGAAGGGTGTCCTGACTTGTCATAGTCGATTGGTAACTTATTGTAAGATGTTCGACTTGTCGGCTTGGTCACGAAACATGATTTTCCTTTTTATTTAGCTTCAATATTACTAGAATATTGAAATGCATTCACAAGTGTACTTACAGTCAAAAATTCCATCTCTTACTGAATCGATAGCGGCAATCCATTTATGTACTTCAAAACAAGCAATTTCTCTTCTTCTTGGATGCCAAGTATAGCCATGAGTTGATAGAACTCGTCGTTGTAAATCTACACGTATTGGTCTTTCCATTTCCTTAGCTTCCTCCACTTCTTATACTTCTGTTCAATGTACTTGGGTGGGTAGAAATCATTCCAGATGTACTCGAAAAATTTCTCCCATTGTCTCTATGGGGTCTTCGTCTTTCTCCATATTTGTCGATAGATTCTCCCACCAACAGTTCAAAGAGGTTGACATATTTAAGGATGAATTGGTGATATTTTCATCTTCTAAGAGTTTATTTACATAGTAATAGGATTCCAGTTGTTATACCCACTTGTATACGAATTATGCGTCAATATTACCTTCTAGATTTGGTATTTCCAACTTCATTTTCACTTTGAATGGACTGATTTTGTTGAAGTTGGATCAAGTCAAGGATCCTCCTGATGTCAAGGCGAATCATGTGAGAATTTGATTGAACTGGGTGAAGATTTTGGTTTGTTTTCGAGCTATTTCTTTGTCTATGAGTTGCTATTTATTGTCAGTTACATGTCTATTGTCTGTTTCTTCGGCCATCTTCGATCTAGTGGTGCGAGTAGATGGATACTATGAAGTTGAAGGAACTGTCTGCTTGGATTTCTAATTTTGCGAGTGTGTTTGAACATGCATAAGTCAGGTAACCTTGATAGAAGTGTATGCACATGACTTAAGCACGAACAAGCTAGATGCAAGCTATGAATTTTTCTGTGATACCAATGATCTGAGTTCCTAAGGGCATGACGGGGACACCATTTCGACTGTATGAATCAATTAGTGTTATGAAAGAAGCATATTAATAATAATCAAAGAAGGAGATACACTACACACCGAAAACATACACACATAGAAATAATGCAAGAATTCGAACCAAACTCTATTGTCTAATTATTTGTCTATTAGTTTCCTTACAATACTTTTATATTACATTGGTGTACATGTTTATATAGAGTGTTGAGAATGCTTGGGTTGTCTTCCCGTTACATTAAGTAACAAATAAATTGGAATGGTTCAAAATTTAAACCATAAAAAATGACTAGAAGACATAGAAACAATCTGTCATAGTCACGTCAAAATTTTGGTGTCGACGATGCATGTTGAGGTGCTAAATATGTCAAAATTCAAACTTGTCAAAATTGATTTTGAACTTGTTGGAGTCGACCAACAATGCCAACTAGTGGGTGGATCAATTTATTTTACTAAAATTAAATTCATAAAAAATATATATCGTAAAGTATTTTGTTTACTAAAATTAAATTCATAAAATATTTTTTTAGAGAACAATGGTTAAAGAATTTAATTAGGGACCGAAAAAACGTCTACCGGGTGCTTTAAAACAGTGGATTTTTACATAATCATTGGATATCTATTCTATCTTTAGCAATATAAGAAAACAAAAAAAACCACAATAAAGGAAGNGGAATTTAATTCCGCATCCAATGAGCTCTCCTGATCGAAATTTGAGTAAAAACACAGGGAGATATGTCAAAAATACAAACAAAAAATGTAGTTTTTTTATGATACCTATCCCCAAATTTATATTAAAAAATTATTTAAGACCTATACGGTATTTCAAATTTAAAACAATTTCATTGGCTAACACATGATGACATGGAATTTTAATAAAAGTTAAAAGGCCCATTTTGAGTTGAAATTTCCTCTAATGAAGCATGCACCTCGAAGATTGTGAAATGGACACTTGGATGTATCAATAGTTGCAGCAATTAGCCAAAGGAAAATAAAATGAGGAGAGAACTTCTACAAATAGACAAGAGGGAGCCTGAACGTGGTCTTCACCATTCTTCACTAGGTATTTTGATCTTTGGGCCATTCACTCAACAACATTTATACTTTTACTCCAAGCTTACTTAGGTGTTTCCCTGAATCACCATGGACATTGGCAACATATTTGAACTGGGCATCTGTCTGATTTGAAAGATCCTCATGTATCGTGGAGAGATCTCGAATCAGAGTCTCCCAGTTCGTTACATCTCCATTATCCATGTTGAGCAAGATCCTTGCTTGCTCATGAACTAAAATTTTAACTTTGTCCACCTCCATTTGTAACTATGTCATTCATTCCTCCATAGAAGGCCCAGGGTCGGAACTAGAGGCAATGGTTGTTGATCTGGAGAGAGCCTTGCTTTCTCTTCCCCCAAAAAAGTAACCATCGGATTGAGAGAAGATGGTGTGGAGTGTTGAGTTTCGTGGTCGAAGATATGGCCTTCTCATTCAGGAAGATCACGAGAATACTGATGGTGGAATTGAGGGAATCGGTAGCTACGTGGACTAATATTCCCTGACTGAAGAGCTGCACTCACCAAGATATTATTTCTCTTTCTAGAATATCCTGAAATGGATTCGCATCCCTTCTAACAAATGATTGATTGACATAGAGAAGGTGCTTTGACCCCTTGACCAGCCAAAATTTTGGCAGAGATTTGACTGTGTCAGGGGATGAGAGTAAGCATTCTGAGCCCATCAATAGATAGAATACCATTGCTGAGGAGCATTCCTTTATTAGATTATGAATCTTCCAAATTAATTAGACCCCAAAGGATATGGAGGAACCGGACCTTCTTGAATTTGTGCAACATAAGACTAATTTTCTTCAGTATTTGTCCTAAGTTCACATATATTGGATTCCTTTGTGATTTCAAAGCCTCGATAATTAATCTGGAGACTTTGACGATCACTAATCTCTAAATGTTCTGAGCGACAGCTAGCCTTAGTCCCTACCAGAGAGTTAGATCCTCTGCTCTATTGTTCAAGACATAACCATGTCCCCAAGCGAAGGACATCTCCATCATGCCATTAAGACCCAAGAGGATTACTCCCCCACCTGCCACACCTGGGTTCCCCTTCAATGCGTCATCGAATAAAAAGTAGCGTTCTTCTCAATTCTCCCTTCACTTTATATATTCTTGTTCTTCCATTCGAATTTTTGAACAAGCTCTCAATACTAGGTTGGTGGGTAAACCTGTGAACCCAAACCAGAACCTATAGACCTTTCTTGTTTAAATTACTCCTTGGTTTTGCCTCTAGTACCTCCAGCGAGTGGGAAAACAATATATTAATTTAACTTAGTGTAATTCTAGTCACAAGGGACAATGACATTCATTAGTGTTGTGCCAGCAGAATGAAGATAAGGAAACAAATTGCATAGATTAACATGGATTGATAGCATGCCAAACAATATTGATTGTAAAGTGAGTATTCCTAGAAACCCTGGGGCTAGTGAGAAGTACTATGGTGAGTGCATGACTCTCAACTCATGGGTGCAGTTATGATGAGATATTTATGATCAAAACTACCTATGGTTGGGTGGAGCGTTTCTTCCACGAATCTAATTTCCAAGAAAATTGATTTCATATAAGCTATGAAGTGTTGTATTATTTCTTAAATGAATAATTATATTTTTTTGTGATAGATAAATGTGCTTGTTATGCATGTCTAAATTCTTACGTATTGATGGATAAGCTGTAGGAAAATTTATAAGTGCATCCTAAGTGATTGTGTATGTACCTAATTAATTGTTTTATTCCTTACATGGGTATTGGAAGCAAGGCCAATAAGACTTGAGGGAAGTTGACATTTCTATTGTATGAATGAATGAATTAAGTAGTTATTTAATTACAAATTTATGTTATAACATGCTTGAGTTCTCTTAAAGATGGATTATGTACTGCATGTTGGACAAAATTCTTGTTGGCACTTCTATTCACATGGTAATGGAAGGATATTATATTTATATTTTTTATCTGTATTTCTTTCAGATAACTTAGGCTATGAAGTATCGATTTTCTTGTTGTTTAACCCAGTTTCACTTAAGGATTCTTAACTATGCTGTGGGTTTAGGGGATTTGTTTGAAGTATGTAAATGGTTGTTCCATCCCGTGGTTGCTTTAGTTGTTTCAATAAAATGGCTAAGTGTTAGTCTGTTAAATCATAGTAATCATGACCATTTATTACCATGTCGATGAGTAATCACGACCATTGATTATAGTGCCGATGAGTCGGTTCCAACTCCTGACTTCATACATGCCAACATTGAAAATTGGAAGTCAAGAATAGTTTTTGTTAAGTTTTGGTTGTTGGCACGAATTCCCGACTTCTAAAGTGACGATGTTGAAAATAAAAATTTGTGAGTGTTTTTGTGATTTTTATTTTTTCCATTCCAAACCCATACTTCCAACGTGCCAACGTTTCGAATTGGAAGCCAGAGGTGTTATTTTATTTTTTTGTTTTTAGTGTCAAATTTCGACTTTTGACCCTCCGACATCAAGAATGGGAAGTCTGTAGTATGATTTTTTTTGTTTGTTTATTTTGTGTCAATTTTTTTTGTTGTCGATTAGGATCGACATGGGAGTGTCGAGATCAGTAGTGTTGAGTCGGGATAAACAATTTTATGTTGAAAGGGTGGATTAATCCATCTGTTGCATTAATTAATACTGTAATATATTATTAATTAATTCTAATATGTGATTAAGCCAAGTATTTAGGCTTGTTAAGCAATTTTTAAATCTATGCTTATGATGTCTTTAAGTAATTTTTGGCTCATGGTGAATTGTTTGTTTGAATTAAATTTTAATTTTGTATAATCTCAAGGCTTGTATGTCACTATGTGGGTGTTTTTGGGAACGAGTGGTTATTCATGTGGTTGTGTAGCACTAGGGTACTTTCTATTGTGCTATCAGAGCTAAGTTTTCAACACTTATCCTATGGGAGTTATTTAATTTTAAAGAGTGTATGCTCTGGAACTTAAATTTAATTCTACTTTTTTGTCTTGTATGAAATGTTTAAATTGGAAACATTTTATTCCAAGGACATCACAAAAATTGAGTTTTTTAGTTATTTTGGAAATCTAGATCCACTATTTAATTTCAAATTTAGGGAAATATTTGTTAGGAAATTTCAGAGGTATTTAAAGTAGGAATACCTATCCCACCAATATTATCATAAGAAGATGCTAAATTGTTTTTAACTCCAATTGGGGAATATGACCATGGAAGAGTATGAGAAAAGATTCCTACAATTGTTAAGTTATGTGGATTCCATTCAATAGGAAAAGGTTAAGATGCAACGTTTCCTTGGTATTTTACCAACGTTCCATGGGGAAATAATAACTTATGATGAGCCCCATACCTTGAAATAAAGCATATGAAAGGCTAAATTCATGTATGAGAAAGGTAAGAGTAGGAAGGACTTCCATAAGAGTTGGAAGGGTAAACTGGAGGATAAGAAAGACTACAGGAAAAAGGGACTTGATCCCTATGATAGTAAAATGGTTTAGTATTATTATTTCAAATAGCCCACTATGAGGGATGCATAAAGGGAGACTAAACCCATAGGGAAAAATAAACCACTCAAATGATGGAGGTGTGGAGGGGGCCACTTCCTTAGTAATAGTATTGAAAGGAAAGGAAGAGATACTAGAGTGTATAATATGAAGCAAGCGTCTATAATGGAATATGTATCTCAGATCATCCATCATCATTAGAGGAATTTTGGGGTCTAAAATGGGCCTCCTAAGGAAAATAATAAAATAATAGTTAAAATAATAAAATAATATTGATTAATTTTGGAGGAAGAAAGAAAAAACTACTTTTTGTGTTCGTTTTTTCGACATATCTCCCTGTGTTTTTACTCGAATTTCGATCGAGAGAGCTTGTTGGATGCGGAATTTGATTCCGCATCCAACGAGTACCCACACTGCATAATTTTGATGGACCTCGCTACCCCAAAAACAAGAAATACCTGGAAAAATGTGATGATGATGTCATCATCACATTTTTCCAGGTATTTCTTTTTTTTGGGGTAGCAGTGTCTGTCAAAAGTATGCAGTGTGGGTACTCGTTGGATGCCGAATCAAATTCCGCATCCAATGAGCTCTCCCGATCGAAATTTGAGTAAAAACACAGGGAGATATGTCGAAAATACGAACAAAAAAAGTAGTTTTTTTTAATGACAAATATGTCAATTCAACCATTATGGTTGACTTATTTTATTGAAATTCTATTGGTTCTTGAATTCCAACTCACAAAAACTTATTTTGGCATGTTTTCTTATAAGGCCCATTTTAGACCCCAAATTTCCTCTAATGATTTATGCAACTTTGGACAATCTCCAAGAATACCATGAGTCTTGAAGATCGAAATCAAAGGTAAAATTAATGATATGAATATATCAATTCTAATTGATTATGGATATTCTTATAGATATGTGTATATTAATCTAGTTGAAAAATGCAAGGTAGTAAGCAGTAAATGGTCAATGGTATAAACAGCTGGACAACCTCTTGGACTTTGTGCTCAGTAATCTCTATTTTGGCCCGTAATGTCTCCATCATCCTATGTTTGGATATTGCTTTTCTGGATTGAGAGACAACATTGACCGTGTTGTGAAGACCATATCTGTTAGTGGCCTCATCTAACAAGGAGCTCAGGAAGGTTATCGTGTTCTCCGCGGTTTCCAAATGTATCTTGTTCACTTCAGCCATTACTGCCTAGACTTGTTTCCTAGATTCTCTCATAGCAATTTCCAGATCTTCCCAGAAATACAACTAAGACTACAAAAAAATAAGCAAATAGACTGTTGTTCCAAATTTTATTTCCACCAAGAGCTCAACAAATGTACCCGAGATTTAGAAAAAAAGAAAAAAAAGAAAAAAAAAGTATTTCTTTGCTATGAAATTAGGGTCTGTATCCCTACTCCTTCCACCTCATTCTACTACATTTTGTTCATTAGAAATCCAAAAAATATCATAGATCTTATGAATTTCACACTGAAAAAAATGAAATTTTGATGGGATATTTATACTAATTATCCACAAAAAAATCAGCTGACCTGTGAGAAATAATTCTTATTTTTTATTTCAATTTTTGTTTTGAAATGGAGCTGACTTCATGGATAGCAAAGGACCCATTTCTTCCTAGAAAAAGGGGAACCCCCTGTTTGTCAATGGTCTAAACAACTCGATGACCTCTTCGACTTTGTGCTTAGTAATCTATATTTTGGCCCGTACTATTCCCAGCATCTTCTATTTGGTTGTTGCTTTTGTGGATTGAGAGACAACATTGACCCTGTTGTGAAGACCGTATCTGTTAGTGGCCTCATCTAACAAGGAGCTCAAGAAGGTTATGGTGTTCTCTGCGGTTTCCAAAGGTTTCTTGTTCACTTCAGCCGTTATTGCCTAGACTTGTTTCCTAGCTTCTCTCATAGCAATTTCCAGATCTTCAATAATATTGAGATAGGGTCAAAATTCGTCGGCTTCTATGATAATATGGTCCCATATCAGATGCCTCATGCCTTACAAGGAAAGTTTTCTGATCACTTGCTAGCTCAACTTATTATTTTGTTGAGTTAGTTCTCAGCGCTTCTCCTCGGCCCTTTCTCTACCTTGTTTCTCTTTGACTCTTTCCTTTTCCAATTCCTTGACCTGCTAGTTCAATTTAATGAGCTCGGTATCCTTTATTCCTATCTAGGACATTGCTTAGGAGAGGGATATTGTGTCTACTTCTCCAGTTGTACCTATGGACTGAATTTCCTTTTCTATGTTCATGCTTTGAAGCTCACTTTCCTTCATTGCTAGTCTAGCTTTTAACTCCGCCTCACTATTCCTCAAGAGTTGGATATCCACTTCCCATTGCCTCCCCTTTTCTTCAAGATTTAGTAGCTTAGCCTTGCAATCAGTAAGCTCAAAATTCAATGTCTCTTTCTCCCTTTCGAAGTTAGCTAATTCATCTGCTTGAGTGAACTTGGTGCCAGGGATTTTTAACTTCTTTTTCAAAGTCTGTATCTCTTTGTCTCTATCATCGAGCATTTTCTAAACCAAACTCCCTTTCTGCACAAATCCCTCCATTTGTATAGTTTCCTTCTTTAAGTTGTTGATTTGGTCTTTAAGTGCTTTAATCTCCACTCTTGATTTTCTTAAAAGATTTGAAGTTTTTTCCCTACCATTCTCTAATTTGGATAATTGTATGGTAGCTTTAAGCAGTCTGGTATTCAGTATATCTCTAGTCTCTTTATTTAGGTGTATGATGCTAGGAGTGTGAACCTTTGAGAGGTTCACATTGACCTAGGACACCTTATTCCCCATTTCCAAGGCTAAGCTAAGGGTATTAGTGGCATGATCCCTTACGGTTTTCAGTGCCACATTGGGTTGAGGCAACCATGAGACTTGACTGTATAGTGCTACTATCCAATCGAAGGTTTGATCAGCCCTCTATCGATAGGATTTTAGCCATTCTTCTTTGGATGCATGCCTGATCGGAGTTTCCCATTGAATAAATACTCCTGTACTTTCAATTCAACTGCAATGGGCTCTTCCTACTAAGGCCCTTTCATTAAGTTCTTCTTCTTGGCTTTCCCCTTCGCAAGGCCCTTTTTCACCTTCATCAATTGCTATCCTGGTTCCACTTTCTGCTTCTTGGGCATGCTGGCGGTGTCTATTTCTTCAGTGTCCATGGGATCCGGACCCCCCCTTTTTATCGAACTTGCTGAATAGCTAACCAGTGATGAGAATATTCCTACTAGGGCAGCTACTGTGGCCATCTCTCTCTGGGGGGAAACTACTCCCAGTGGCCATGAGCCAGTGTCCTACTCGGCACTGGTATCCATTGGGGCAGGGTTAGGGAAATCGTCCCAATTCGCCTTTTCTCTGAGTCCATGGACCTCCATGTGCTCAAAGGGCTGGCATTTGTGAGTTGTTCTTCTTTTGGAGATCACTTGGTGAGAATCATAGTTTATTACTTGTACCAAGGGAAATTCCATGCCTCTGAGCAAGTTGGAGACAAGGGGTAATGAAGCCCTGCTTCTAACTATGTATGGTCCTAGTTTCCAAGGAAAAATCAAATTTGAACTCTTCTTGAAGTTCAAGAAGTGTTCCTCTTCGAACATAAGTTTTTGCTGGATTAACTCTAGAAAGAAAATCCTGGGGGTTAGGAAAGATGGCAGGATGTAGGGTCGATGTATGAAGCCATACAACCTTATGGTTGTTCCAAATTCTTAGAGGAACCAGTGCCCTATCTTCTTGCTTTTAGAAAATTGCAGCATCTACCTCATCTCAGGCAACACCCTAGGCAGCCTCTCCTGAAAGAATACTTCATATATTTTGGCCATCAACTGGTTCATGAATTTATAGTAATATGTGGCCATTTCAGTAGTGATCACCAATTCTGGTACCTGTGGGTCCTCCTCATTATAGGATATGAAAATCCTCAGGAAAAGGGACTAGAACGTGAACGTTCTGGCATCGTGGAAGTTTTCTAACTTAGAACGGATGTTCTCAGCCAGGAACTCATCAAACTTAAGGAAACAAGACTAACTTGATTGTCCAAGCAATTCGGGTCTGTCCAGGCAAGTACTTAAGATGAAAAAAAGACTCAATAATGGCTCAGGGATGTATGTGTCAGTATCTAGACCTAAGAACTGACTGGCTAGGGATATGCACCACTAAGTTTCTTCATTGAACTGGCTGAGGTCAACGGGGTAAGATAGGCCAATGGGTTCGCCTTCAGGTTTAGAATAGGTCTTTAGGAAGGCTTCTTTACTTTCATTATTGGACTCTCTAAAATAGCATATAATGTCTTCTTCACAGTAGTCTTGGGATATATGGGAGAATTCATCTGGGATATCAAGGCCTTTGCAGATGACATAGAATTTGACTGAGCAGAGGATTCTATATTTAGAATTATTCATAATAACTCCTTTGGTGACAGAGAAATTGTTTGCACACCTCTCGAAAAATTCGAGGCAATGGGGGGTTTGGTTGATAGGGAAGAAATGAAAGAAATATTTAAAAACACTGCAGGTATCTATACCCCAGTTCTTATGGTCTTCAATTTACCCCTAGCGGCCTCAATAGTTTCCCCCATCAGGATGGTATCATAAACCTTGGTGTTTGCATCTAACAGGTTTTCTTCCATCCTTCGACCTGCGGCCGCAGGCTCTATATCATCTCTCACCCCCATCTCCTCCATTGAGTCAATTTTCAAATAATACTAAGGGAGTATCAAGAGACTACCTTATTCTATAGCACGGTCTCCTAGCTAGTCCCGGCTAGCATTCTGAATTTGGTTGGATATTTGACAGCTTCAAAGTTTCAGAAAAAAAACAAATATTTTCAACTTTGTGTGGGCCTCTTTATAGCTTTTTACACATTATAACTTTCACGTATCTCCTGGTAGACTCGCACCATAGATTTACCCTTCACAATCTAGAACTGTAGATCTGTGGATTTGTGGGGTTCTTAGTGCCACACCTGTTCTCATTCTATGTGTACGCAGCATGACCGTTAATCAGGATTGACTTCTTGGATCTTATGGAAGTTCACGACCGTCGATCATAGTGGACCCCACATTTCCTCATGTAGCAAGGTTTTGTTTCTTCCCGTGCTACTACGGATTGTGAAATGAACCACAACCACCAATTTTCTTCTGCCCTTACAAGCATCATTTATCAAACGGCCCGTAACGTGTTTCGCAATCCGTATTTGCATTTTCCTCCTTGTAAGTTTGGGATGCAAAATTTCTCTCATCCGTATATTTTCTCAGGCTCCAATCTTGACCGTTGGATGCATTCGAGCTTTAAACTATTTTACACAACCGAAAAGCGGCTTCAGTCAGGAAATTTCACCGCGTGAAATGGTTTGACATTGTCGATTTTCCATCTGGCCATCTTCAGTCTTTGATCAAGATTCCTCTTTAACACCTTCAACGTATCAAAAATTTTCTCTTAGCTATACTTCTTCAATTTGCAAACCATCTCTTCGCTTTCAACATTCATCACCAAAGCCTATCCCACTGCTGAGCGCTATTCTGCGCATGCCATCAGCTGCTTTTACACATGCCACGCAGCCTTCTCAAAGCTTCTCGATGGGCCAAAGGGCATGAGTAACATGTATATCCAAAATTTAACTAAGTTTTAACAACCGGGTCCTTGAGGGATGCTATCCTCCCAGCGAGGTAGCAAAGAAGCCCCCGTAGACCAAGTGCCAAAACCATTGGAAACCTCCTATTATCTATCCACCTGAAGGGAAAACTGACTTTAAAAGAATGGTTACCTCTTCTGATCTTAGGGCCTTCTCCGCAGGCTTCAAATATTTCGATTCACCATCTATACTGATTAAAATGTAAAATGTATTTACACTATGATACAAGGATCTTAATCCCTTCATTCTAAGTAGTGCTTTAGGAACCTCCCATTCACTGCGCCTCCTTCATACTGTGACCCATATGGATACTATAAAATGAAGGCGTTGTCTCCTCCGTGTGCAGCAATAAGATATGAACCTACCCATAAATGGTCAAATTTCCCGTGCTTCCCTTTGTCTTCATGAGGGGCATTCCATTTCAGCACTAAGTCATCGACTTGGAAAACATATTCCTTTATTCTTCTGTCGAAGGTATTCTTCATCTTCTCCTGGTGTATTTGGACCTTATCATAAGGCTTTTCCCTCACTTCATTAAGCTCAATGATCTGGTTCATCCTTCTTTGAATGGGTTTTGGCTCATCCAATGGATCCCGTAATAATTTCATGACTGCGATGCCCAACGAGGCAGGGAAAATTACCTCAGCTCCATATACTAAGTGGAAAGGCGACATACCAATGGCCCTTTTGGTGCTGATTCTATCGGCCCATAAAGCATATTTCAATTTGGTGTGCCAAGCTTTGTTGTTATCCCCCAATAGTTTCTTAGTAATCCTCACAAGGGTCTTTTTAGAAGACTCGGCCAATTTGTTTCCCTATGGGTAATAAGCCATAGAGTGATTTAGGATTATATGGTATTTATGGAAGAAATTGATCATCTTTCTGGACTTAAATGCAGGGGCGTTGTTAGTCACAATTCTCCTTGGGTAGCCGAATCTTGCTAGAATATTGTTTTCTATGAAATCCATTATCACTTCTTCTGTAGCCCTCTTGGAGGGTATGGCCTCGATCCACTTTGTGAAGTAATCAGTGGCAGTCAGAATAGACTGGTATTGTCCAGAGGAGTTTGGTTTTATCTCACTGATGAAGTCTAGCTCCCACTGCTGGAACGAAGATTCTACAGATATAGGGCTGAGGGGGAGAGATACAACCTTCCTTTTCCCTTCAAAAATATGACACTAGTAACATTTTGTTGTTTCCTTACAAACATTTGAGAAAAACGAAGGCCAATAAAATCCCACCCTCAGAATTTTGTTCACAGTGAACTTCCAGGAATGATGTCCTCCACAATCTCCTTCATGGAACTCCTTTTCCATGCGTCGAGCTTCGTCTTCCAGTAGAAAATTCAGCAATATTCCCCCAGGGTATTTCTAGTAGAGGCACTGCTCTATGATGCAAAATTTTGTAGCCTTCAGTTTTATAGACCTAGCTTGTGTTTTTCTTAGACCAGCAGGGGGTTGTAAATTTTGCAATACAAAAACAATGTCAGCATGTCAAGGGGATGCGGAGAAGTGGGCTTCACCTGCACCTCGACTTCTTCTGGACCAAACTGACAAGCAAGAAAATTTAGCTGCAGAGAGTTACAATGGGAGTCCATCATCATCTTAGCAAATCCTTTCCCTTTGACCAACTTCATGGGATTGATTTCTATGTCATATTGCAAGAGCACCGTAACCCACTTGGCTCTCTTTCCTTTCAGGTCAGGCTGTGTAAGTATGCTCTTCACCACACTGCATGGTACAAAGGCGATGATGTGAGAAAGGAAGAGATAGATTCTGAAATCCTTCAAGGATTTAACCAAGGTGTATGCTTGTTTTTCCAATATGCTATATCTCAATTCTCCGTCTCTCAATATCTTACTGAAGAATGCTATAGGTTGTTCTTCACCCCGATCATTCTTTTGCAGCAACACTGCCGCTACTGTGTGTTCTGAAGCATAAGAGAATACCAAAAAATATTTCTCAAAGTTTGGGCCGATCAATACAGGATCCTTTTAAATGACTTGTTTTATACCTTTGAAATTTTTCTTGGCTCTGACCATCCACTTAATTTCATGATCCTTCCTTAGCATGTCAGTAATGTCCATCAGGATTTCGGCAAAATTTAGGGATGAATCTTCTTAAGAAGTTGACTTGACCGAGGAAGGATTGGATTTATTTCTTTCTCCTTGGTTCTTCAACCTTCAAGATTCCCTTTACTCTGTCTGGATCAATCCTGATCCCTTCCTTTGAGATAATGTGTCCAAGCAATTTACCCTCTTCCAAAGCGAAGTTCGACTTTTGGGGGTTCAAGGAAATACCATACTTTCTGAATTTAATGAAAACTCTTTCCAAGCGTCTGATATGATCTTTAGCCCACTTGGACTACACCGTAATGTCGTCCATGTATATCACCACAATTTTTTCTTTCTCTTCTGTAAAAGTGATATCCATGGCACGTTGGAAAGTGGCTTTAGCATTCATTAACCCAAACGACATCTTTGTGTACATGAAGGTACCCCAAGGTGTGGTGAAAGCAGTTTTTTCTTGGTCTTCAGGGAACACCTTCACTTGGTTGTACCCAAAAAACCCATCCATAGTAGATATCCTCTCTGATCCTACCACCCTCTACAGGATATGCTCCATTTTAGGTAAAGGATAACTATCTTTCAAAGAGACCTTATTCAAATTCATAAAATCCACACATAACTGTATCTCCCCATTCTTTTTTTGAACGGGAACCAAATTGGCCACCCATTTGGAAAACCTTGGAGTCACTATTATCTTTGCATCGAACAACCTTTTCATTTCCTTTTCAATGATGGGTACGAACTTTGGATTGATCCTCTGGAGCTTTTTCCTAAAGGTTTTTTCTCTGGGTTTGATTGGAATGGTATGCTAGATGTTGGAAGTGACATACTCTTTGAGGTCTTCATAACTCCACGCAAACACATCCGTGTACTATTTCATCAGTTTCACATACCCATCTTTTTCTTCAGCGAGTAGCTTCTAAAACAATTTTATAATCTTTGGGTCCTCTTTAGTGCCAATATTTATATCTTTGACGGCATCCATGGCGGGATCGACATTAGGCTCTTTGGCTACATCATTTTGGTCAAAAAGAGACTCTAAAGGGATTAGGCCCCTGGGGATGTGATTTCTTTTCAACTAAGCTATACCCTTGCCCCCCAAGGAGTCCTTTAGTTTTCCTAGACCGATGGCTTCTTCCACTTCCCCTTCAACATCTAGGAGGTTTTCGGGGTTAGAGCCACCCTCATCAATGCGAGTGTTCAAAAACTCACCAGACATCTCCAAAACCTTTTGATTTGCATATTGTCTTTGAAGACTTGCTAATTTTTAGTGTTATCTGATAAGGAAGTTCTGTTCACAATCTCCACCATATACTTCTTCTTACGCACCGCTGGAGCTTCAAATTTTCATGCTGCAGTCTCCAGAGAGTCTTCCACCATGTTCTCATCTCTGTGAATCACTTGGACCATATGCTCGATGAAGAAATTTTTTAACATATCCCATACGTCATTCCAGTAGGCCCTCATTCTCGGATGTTTAGTCTAATATATATCATTCACTTGATTTAATACGAGCTCTGAGTCCCCAAAAACTTGGACCTTTTTCACTCCTAAATCTTTTAGCGCACATAGACCCAACAACAAGGATTCATACTCTATACATTGTTAAAGCATTCAAAAATCAACTTGTAAGAGTGAGCTTTGGTATCTTTAATGGGAGAGATAATATACACACCTGTTCTAGCGCCCGCTTTAGACACTCAACCGTCGAAATACATCCTACATAGTCCTTTGTCTTTTTTATTTCCCTCTTTGGCCTCCATCTCGCTGGCCTCTTTTTCATCCTTTTGCGGCCCAATGATTTTGGATCTGCAAGGAGATACATCGTTGAAGAAAATAGAGGAACCTAAGTCTGTTTCAATGACATACACGTGATGTATGTCAAGCTGGGCTTTACTGCTCACTGTATAAGGAAACCTCTTCTCTCTGTATAACCTTTTGCTTTCACTCCAAACAGGAATTGTAGCATAAGTCATGTCCATTTGCAAGCTACCTTTCTGCTTCAAAGTCCAATATCTTGACAATAGGGAACCAAAATTTGGAGGAATGTTGGCCACAACGACATCCATGACCACAATTTTAGAGGGGAGCTTATTTAAAGAAACCACCATATCTTTGATCAATCCCAGACATTTCACTCTTTTAGAATCAAAGCAATACAAGTATTTGTAAGGCCTAGTAATCTCCAATCCTAGGCTTTCCACCACTCCCTTTGGCATCAAGTTGTGTGAAGCTCCAGAATATAGCATGGCATTGTGTAATACCATATCATGCACATTTAAGCTCATGTAAAAGGGGGGCACCTCCTCGTCTTCGCTGTCCACATTGTCAATATTCAACCCTAGAACAATAGTAGGATTATCTTCAATCAGCTCTAGGATATCGAGGTGAGCTTTGGCTTGAAGTACAACCATCTGTGTGATTGTGTCTCTATACTCTTGATTCCTCAATAATTCGTTAAAAGGAATTGAGATCTTTAACTTAGCTAGCTCATTTTGGAGGTTAAATGAGGGGATGACTTTGCTCGGCTCGACAAGTGCCACTGGTTCCAACCTTCTCACATTACTGCTCTCTTTTTCCACTTCTATAGGTGCCATCGGCCCTTTTTGTTCATCATTTTCTTTCCCGAGACCAGTATGACTACTAGAAGGTTGTTCTGGGTTTAATCCTTCTTTATGTATAGTAGCATCACTAGCAGAGTTGCCACCTTTCTTCTGTATGTCAATGTCCCTATTTCTCAACTTGATCTTTATGATGTCGTCTATAGCATGCATATATCCTTTATGATATTGCTCTAATTCCTTGGTCAGGGTCTTTCCATCTACCTGGGAGAACATATCATGTTCCTCTTCTGTCAAGTAAATCTCAAAATCCAGGTCATCGAAATGATGGATATGGTCTTCTGCAGACTCAGCTTTATCTTCTGTAGCCACATAAGTTTTAGGAAAAGGAGGTCTAATTGGATGCTATTCTGGGTTCCTTGGGTTCCTCACATCCCTTGTTCTATTCAGTTGGAGCGGGGGAGGCACTTGCTACCTAAAATTGGGATTTCTTATCTGAGGTTCGTTCTACTCCCAGTTCGCCGGTCTGGCCTCTTCCATCGGCCTGTCCATCAATTTTTCCATGGTTTTGAGCATCATCTCAAATTTTATATCACTGGATGAAGAGGTGGAATTAGAGGGGTGTACTTCTTCTCTTCCCTTCCTCCTATCGATATCCTCCCTTGGTTTGATTTTCCCACATTCCATCATATTGGCCTCCACTTCTAGGGTGTTAGTGAACATGGTCAGGAGGTTGTTGGACTTTCTTTCCCTTAATAGAAAATCAAATTCATTGTCAAAGACGTCTGCATAATGGAGCTTGGACACCCTGGGAGAAGGTTTGATATCGGCAGGTATCAAGTTGTAGACCCGCATGAATCAGTTAGAAAATTCATGGACGGATTCAAAACCTCCCTTCTTGAGATTATTATATTGAGACAAAACCTACAATGGGCTATGGTTTTCATCTCATCTTTCCAGGAATATGTTATGAAAGCCAGCAAAGCTGTGGATAGACCTAGGTGGAAAATCTTTATACCATTTCTTGCCTTCCCCGGACAAACTCTGAGCGAACAACCGCATCTTGACATCTTCACCATCTATCTCCTCCAGGTCAATAAAGTCGTCAAACTTATCCACATAGTACCGCACTGAAACATTTCCCTCCCCGTCGTAGAGTGCAATCCTTTGGGCATAATTCATGGTGAGGTCATGCAGGACCAGAGGTAAGGCTAACGGGGCTAATCTAGTAGCAGCCATTGAGGCAGGTCGACCAAGAATGGATAGGGAATTTGGAAATTGGGTGTTTTGAAAGACAGAGGCTATCTCTTCATATTTGGGTGGGGTTTATAGGGTCAGCCACAAAGAATCAAGCAGATAGGATTGCAGTGTATTAGGGTCTACCCTATCTTTTCTTAGGTTAGATTCTAACTTAGATTTGGCTAGTAGTCTTTCAACCCTAACCCCCCACTCAGGTTCAGCTAAGCCGTACAAGGCCTAAGATAATGAAGTATCAAATGATGGAGAATTTGATTTATATTTATTTCTATTTCTAAGTATCTTTTCTCGATTATCCAAACTGAGTAAAGTTTTGGTGTCAGAGTTACCTCTTGTGTGGATCTTTCTGGACGCCAGGATATCTAGTGCGGTACTAGTCACAACAGGTTGGGAGTTGCCAGAACAAACATACCACCTTCTATCGGATTCATAAATTTCTGTCCATCCCCAAAAATCTTGTTCTTTAAGATCACCAGTCTCCCCAGTGGAATCACTTTCCAGAATCTTTCAATGGAGTCACCAGGGAAAATGATACAACCTTCTTCACATGTAAGAATCTCTATTTTCCCACAGAAACTCTTGATCCTTTGAATCTTTGTCATTCATCCCAGGGATGATATTTAATATCATCCCCAACAATGGAGCTAGTTTTTTAGCACTGGAATTGAACCAAAGGTTGTGGAAGGGCTCGATCCCAGGTAATAGCAAAACTGCTTTCGAAGAGACAACTGGACTTCTGCTCTTCTGAGAGGGATCTCTCACCAAATGTTAACAATTCCAAATATATATATACAAATGAAACTATAAATTGTTTGTGAAATTGGTTGAAACAAAACCCAAAACCATTGGGCAATGGAGTCAAGATAATGCAACGAAAATAATCAAAACTTAAATGCAAGCGATTTCAACATAGGGGCAAGGTAGCCATTCGATCACAGTCAATTCATAATTGTCTGGTGGAAAAAAGGAACATGAAAAAACCATCAATACAGAGCATTGTAAGAAATGAATTCTGCACTAACTTTAGAAGAAACTTTGGTGAAGATGGAGCATAGAAAGTATGAATTCTGAGCTGTTATACCCTAAGTTTCAGATATGAAAGAAAACAAAATGGAAAGGCAGACTGGAATAACATTCACATAAGAAAGGAAGTAATAGACTGTAAGTGCGAATGGCACATGAATATTTGTATGAAAAACGCTGATCTCAGCTCTGCAATTATATTAAAATTCTCTTGAAAAACACACACACAGCAAAATTATAATGTTTTTAACCCCTTCTCCTTCTTTAGGAGGTATATTTATAGCATTCATATTTCCTAGACCGACATCTGAGAATCTAAATATATTACAACAGAAGGACATCTTCTAACAGCCTCTTAAGTGGCATATTGGATGCGACTTGTATGAAACACCCAGAAAATGAAATGTGGAATGTGGGAAGAGATGGGAATGAGAGCATCCCATACTTTCATCTAGTAGGTGATGACTATACAAAACCTTGAGGGAAACGACCGTTGGGACGGGCGTGCAACAACTGGAAGATCACTCGAGTACTATCCCTGTTACTTCTACTGATGTGCTTTGAGTTTGGCTTACCCATATTGGCGGATGATTCTACTTGCATCGGGACTAGGTAGGGGTTTAGCAACCATGTCATAAGCTTGCACCTTGAGCTCCATTGCTTCTGGGTACGAGGCCCGGGGGACCTTGGAGCATGTGGCTTTAAAGTCAAACCATAATTCGAAATCACTGGCCAACTTGTCAAAAATGATTTTTCCTGACAATTCTTGTTGCATATCTCCAAATTTGATGTGATTCAATCAGCAGTGCACTAGGCATTCATTATATTCCTTTTGGGATAGAAAAGGACCCATTTATTCCCAGAAAAAATGGAACCCCCTATTTTTCAATGGTCTGAATAGCTGGAGGACCTCTCGGACTTTGTGCTCAGTAATCTCTATTTTGGCCCGTACTGTCTCCATCATCCTGTGTTTTGCTATTGCTTTTTTGGCTTCAGAGACAACAACGAACCTATTGTGAAGACCGTATCTGTTAGTGGCCTCGTCTAACAAGGAGCTCAGGAAGGTTATGGAATTCTCTGTGGTTTCCAAAGTTTTTTTGTTCACTTCAGCTACTAGTACCTGGACTTGTTTCCTAGCTTCTCTCATAGCAATTTCCTCCTCTTTAATAATATCGAGATAGGGTCAGAACTTGTCGCCTTCTATGGCAATCTGGTCCCATATCAGATGCCTCATGCCTTGCAAGGCAAGTTTTCCGATCACTTGCTGGCTCAACTTATCATTTTGTTGAGTTAGTTCTTGGCACTTCTCCTCAGCCCTTTCTCTACCTTGTTTCTCTTTGACTCTTTCCTTTGCCAATTCCTCGACCTGCTACTTCAATTTAATGAGCTTAGTATCCTTTAGGCCTATCTAGGACATTGCTTGGGAAAGGGAGCTGGTGTCTACCTCTCCAGTCATGCCTGTGGACTAAATTGCCTTCTCTATGTTCATGCCTTGAATCTCACTTTCCTTCATTGCTAGTCTAGCTTTTAACTCCGCCTCGCTATTCCTTAGGAGTTGGATATCGGATTCCCATCGCCTCCCCTTTTCTTCAAGATTCAGTAGTTTATCCTTGAAAATAGTAAGCTCGAAATTCAGTGTCTCTTTCTCCCTTTCGAAGTCAGCCAATTCATTCGCTTGAGTGAGCTAGGTGCCAGGGATTTTTAACTTCTTTTTCAATGTCTATATCTCTTTGTCTCTCTCATCGAGCATTTTATGAACCGAAATCCCTTTCTACGCAGATCCATCAATTTATATAGATTCCTTCTGTAAGTTTTTTATTTGGGATTTAAGTGCTTTAATCTCCACTCTTGATTTTCTTAAAAGATTCAAAGTTTTCACCCTGCTATCCTCCAATTTATACAACTGTATGTTAGCTTTAAGCAGTTTGGTATTCAATATATCTCCAGTCTCTTTATTTAGGTGTATGATGTTAGGAGTGGGAACCTTTTATAGGTTCATGTTGACCTTGGAAACCTTATTCCCCATTGCCAAGGCTAATCTAAGGGTATCAGTGGCATGATCCCTTATGATTTTCAGTGCCACATTGGGTTGAGGCAATCGTGAGACTTCGTTGTATAGTGCTGCTATCTCATCGAAGGTTTGATCAGCCCTTTCTCGATAGGATTTCAACCATTCTTCTCTGGATGCATGCTTGCTTGGATTTTTCCCATCGAATACACACTCCTATACTTGTAATTCGGCTGCAATGGGCTCTTCCTGTTGAGGCCCTTTCATTAAGTTCTTCTTCTTGGCTTGCCCCTACGCAGGGATCTTTTTAACCTGCACCAATTGTTTTCTTGGTTCCACTTTCTGCTTCTTGGGCATGCCGATGGTGTCCATTTCTTTAGTGTCCATGGGCTCCGGACCCCCCCATTTTATCAAACTTGCTGAATAGGTGACCAGTGATGAGAATATTCCTACTATGGAAACTACTATGGCCATCTCTCTCTAGGGGAAACTACTCCCGGTAGCCGCGAGCCAGTGTCCTGCTCGACGCTGGTATCCATTGGGGCAGGGTTAGGGAAATCGTCCCAATTTGCCTTTTCTCTGAGTCCATGGGCCTCCGTGTGCTTAAATGGCTGAAATTTGTGAGTTGTTCTTCTCTTGGAGATCACCTGGTGGGGATCACAGTTTACTGCTTGTCCCAGGGGAAATTCCATGCCTTCGAGAAAGTTGGAGACTAGGGGTAATGCAGCCCTGCTTCTGATTGTGTATGGTCCTAGTTTCCAAGGAAAAATCAAATTTGAACTCTTCTTGAAGTTCAAGAAGTGTTCCTCTTGGACCATAAGTTTTTGTCGTATTAACTCCAGGAAGAAAATCTTGGGGGTTAGGAAAGCTGGCAGGATGTAGGGTGGATGTATGAAGCTATACAGCCTTATGGTTGTTCCAAATTCTGAGAGGAAATAGTCCCCTATATTATTGATTTTAGAAAATTGCGGCATCTACCTCATCTCATGAAACACCCTAGGCAGCCTCTCCTGAAAGAAGACTTCATATATTTCGGCCATAAACGGGTTCATGAATTTACAGTAATCTGTGGCCATTTCAGCAGTGATCACCAATTCTGGTACCTGTGGGTTCTCCTCATTATAGGCTATGAACATCCTCAACAAAAGGGACTGGAACCTAAAAATTCTGGCATTGTGGAAGTCTGCTAACTGAAAATGGATGTTCTCAGCTAGGAACTCATCAAAATTAAGGCAACAAGATTGACTTGACTATCTAGGAAATTCGGGTCTGTCTAGGCAAGTACTTAAGACGAACAAAAGACTCAACAATGGCTCAGGGACATATGCGTTGGTATCTAGACCTAAGAACTGACTAGCCAGGGATATGCACCACTACGTTTCTTCGTTGAACAGGCTAAGGTCAATAGGGTAAGATAGGCCAATGGGTTTGCCTTCAGGTTTAGAACAGGTCTTATGGAAGGCTTCTTTACTTTCATTAGTGGACTCTCTAAAACAATGTATAATGTCTTCTTCACATTAGTCTTGGGATATATGGGTGAATTCATCTGGGATATCAAGGGCTTTGTGGATGACATAGGATTTGACTGAGCAGAGGATTCTAGACTTATAATTATTCATAATAAATCCTTCAGTGACAGAGAAATTGTCGGCACACCACTTGACAAATTCAGGGCAATGGGGGGTTTGGTTGACAGGGAAGAAATGAAAGAAATATTTAAAAATAGTGCAGGTATCTATACCCTAGTTCTTAAGGTCTTCAATCTACCCCTAGTGGCCTCAATAGTTCCCCCCATCAGGATGGTATCATAAACCTCAGCGTTTGCATCTAATAGGTTTTCTTCCATCCTCTGACCTGCAACCTCAGGCTCTATATCATCTCTCACCTCCATCTCCTCCATTGAGTCAATTTTCAAATAATACTAAGGGAGTATCAAAAGCCTACCTTGTTCTATAGCACGGTCTCTTGGCTGGTCTGGGCTGGCGTTCTGAATGTGGTTGGATATTTGACAGCTTCGAAGCTTTAGAAAAAAACAAATCTTTGTAACTTCATGTGGGCCTCTTTATAGCTCTTTACACAATATAACTTTCGAGTTACTCCTGGGAGGCGCACGCCATATATTTACCCTTTGCGATCTAGAACCATAGATCTATGGATCTATGGGGTTCTTAGTGCCACACCTGTTCTCATTCCATGTGTATGCAGCACGACTATTGATTTGGATCGACTTCTTTGCTCTTATGGAAGTTCATGACCGTCGATCAAAGTGGACCCCGCCTTTCTTCATGTAGCGAGGTTTTGCTTCTTCTCGTGCTACTCCAGATTGCAAAATGAACCATAACCACCGATCTGCTTCCACCCTTACAAGCACCATTGATTAAACAACACATAATGATTTTTGTAATCCATATTTGCATTTTCCTCCTTGTAAGTTTGGGATGCGAAATTTCTCTTAGTCGAAGATCTTCTCTGGCTCCAATCTCAATCGTTGGATGCATCCGAGCTTTAAACTATTTCACACAACCAAAAAGGGACTTTGGTCGGGTAGCTTCACCGTGCGAAATGGTTTGACACCATCGATCTTCCAATTGGACATATTCAGCCTTTGATCAAGATTCCTCTTTAACGCCTTCAATGCGTCCAACATTTTCTCTTAGCTATACTTCTCCGATCCGCAAACCATCTCTCTGCTTTCAACATTCGTCACCAAAGCCTATCCCGCTACTGAGTGCTATTCTACACATGCCATCAGCTCCTTCTGCACATGCCACACGACCTTCTCAAATCTTCTCGACAGGCCGAAGGGCACGAGTAAGATGTATATCCAAAATTTAACTAAGTGTTAACAAAGTCCTTGTACCCACACTTAGTGGTTTAATGACCTTGTGATCCTTGTTGGGGTCATGGAGCTCTTAAATGATGATGAAAACAATACTATATAGTATTTGACATGCTATCGAACCCATGAACATGTCCTTGGTATGATGAAGAATCCCATGAATACTTGGAATCCCTCATGAAGACCTCGATTCCCTTGCAAAGGTCATGAATCCCATTTCTTGCATGATGGCATGATGAGTGCATTGACACACATGTGATGACACTTGGACACTTACTTGCATGGGTTGATATGGTTTTAAATATGTGGTGAACACACTTTCTTGCCCTTGATGATGGGGTGAAGGTAGTGAGTGTGGGACATGACATCATTGATGGCTTAGCGAGTTGGAGGATACCCTTAAATGTCGTAATGACTTATGGACAAATGGTAAGAAGACTCACTATTAGAATTGATGTCTTTGTGACAAATTAAAATAAAAATTATAAAATAAAAATAAATCTTACCTTCCTTACCATGAATTTGACCACATTTCAAAAGACAAATTCAAATAAAAAATAAAATTTATTTCTGACAGGAAAACCCATTTTTTTTGGAAAATTAGTATAAATACCCCATCGAAACTTCATTTTTTCAGTGTGAAATTTGGAAGAGCTCTGAGAATTTTTGGATGTCTAAGGAAGAAAACACAGTGGACTATGGTGGCAGTAGTATTGGCATAGACCTGAATTTGACAACAGATAAATCCTTCTTTGTTTAGTTTTTATTGTTCCAAATATTGGGTACATTTGTTGAGCTCTTGGTGGAGATACAATTTAGAACAACATTCCATTTTCTTGTTTTTTTTGCAGACCTAATTTTCTTACTTGGGGTATTTACTAGCTCATGGATTTTTGAAGAAAAATGGTTCTATTCTACTCAGCCTAAACAATTTGATTGCAGAGAAGAAGAACACGTCAATTTTCATACATTTATAGTCTAAATTTTGATCAGTGATTTGTTTCCCTCTTTCTTCCAAGGTTTGATATTGACCTAGTTTTGGAATGTATCCTAACTGTTGGTGACCAGAATCAATAAATACTCTTTTGGGGAAGCGGCTATAACTTTTTAACAGTCCCGAATTTTACAGTAAACAACAACAGTCATCTGAGTATTTTGAATGTCTCCACAATCATGAAACATATGAAGTTTAAAAATATGGTACAAAGCATTCTCAGTCCTAAAATTGCATGATAGTCAGCTATCTGAGAGATCGTATGATTGGGTTAAAGTGAAAAATTTTGGAATTATCTTCTCTTGTTCTCTTGAAAGCTAAAGATGGAAAACATGCAATATGTCATGGTTCTAATTATTTTGTATGAGATATAGGTTTTAGTTTGCAATATATAGGATGAGCACAAAAGGAGTGTATAGAGGCACTGTGATCATGATCTGGGTTGATTGTTGGAAATATTATTTGAACATTGCAAACCTAGGGGATCAAAGGCTAAGCTAAGAAGATAGTCAATGTGAACTGAGGCATACTTTGTTTTTCATCCATAAATCTTATGAATTACTTTGATTTTCATAAGGGAATATTTACATTGCTATTTTATGTAGAGAGTGATGAGCAGAAATGTCTGCAAAACAAAATATTGTGCATTAATATGGCATATCTGAGTATGATCATAAGAAAAAGAGTGTTGAGAATCCTTTGAAGATTCTTGTAGCAACCAGGATTTATGTTCGATCTGATTTAGTAGTGGAATGAAGAACTTGAGTGCACCAATAAACCCTTGAATGAAATATTGATCAAATCCAATAGAGAGAGGGGAAAATATAGGAATGATTAATGATACAAAGGTCTAGAGACAATAAATGTAGGAATAATTATGAATTTGTGGGAACAACAATGTGAACTTTGAATATGAAGGACAAGAAAAGTTGTGCATGTTAGATAAAATTCAAAGACAGAGGGAAGGAAGAACAAGACAGGATTATGAACAAGATGATCAGTTTGACTACTTGACAAGCAGTGTTGATGAGCATAACGGGAACTATTGTAGGAATGTTGATGACATGGTTGATGAGCAAAGTAGAAGTGGTTAAGAAGCAGATTGATGACAATTAGTGATTGCTATCAAGCTTGCAAGTCTGATTGCAACATTAATGTTGATGAGAAGAGGTTGGTTCAGCAGTAGAGGTATATGATTTCTTGCAAGAAGAAACGTTCACTTGAGGATTGGACTCCTCAAACCCTTCTGAGTTGGAGCTAAGAAAACTAGGCTGGGTCATGTTACAAGAGTTGGTTCTCTTTTCATCAGTTGGTGTTGATTGTAATCGAGAAGATTGTTGTCTTCCATGTACATTAAATAAATATCAAAATTCCAAATACTCTTGTGTCTCTTGTAATGTGATGAATGTGCTTATGACTCTTGATTGATTTAGCATATGCATATGATTACGTGATTAATGCTTAGTATACTCAAATTGAATAAAATAAAGTAAAAAATTTAAAATTTCTCTCATACTGATTCACCCCCCTCTAAGTGTGGCCATTATGTCCAACATAATAAAACAAAAAAGAATATCATGTGATATTAGTAGGATTAGAACTTGAAAGAGTAGAGGTGTAGCCTACAGAGTTGGCTTTGAATAACATTTATCTAATCAATGATATAGCTAATTTATTATTATTAGGACCGATAAGGTCTGGGACCCGCCATCAATTGGAACTAATGCTAAAGCGTAACTACATAAAGAAAAATGGGTCAATCCACAAATCTTATATTTGCTTAAATATTCTATCTATGTCGAGAGCAAAGGCCCACCTTTTACCGAGAAAGATGGAATAGAAAGACAAGCCAAGACGTATATAATAACCCAATATCCTAATTCTTTATTGATTTATTTTTATAGGAGGTAACCCTCCTTCATGAATGAATATTGTGTATTTTATCAAGTAGTTCTGTCCGCCATCCAAAAGTTCCAATACAACATATTGTCCAAATGCGGAATTGTAGGGAACAAGAATAAACACGGACTTGTTATGGAGTTAGATCTATTGGAAGAAAGACATGGACATGATAGAGTTAGTTTGTTGATGCTAGGGAATAAAACAAACCTTGTTTTCTGCCATCCCAACAAAAAAATGTGGCCATCTATGTCTACAATTTTCCTTCACGGGTAGGTTCATTAGCAACATCATGGCCATCATATGATGTGCATTGATGCAATTACAACTAAGGGAGATAGAGCTTACCTATATAGTTGTTTCTATATTCCAATAGACTAGGTAAGTATGACTGATTTTGATTCACTAAGATTGATTTATTGATGGAAATAACCTCCTAACTGACTTATGCCCATCCATTGATGGAATTGATCAACATCATTCCTTATCATCAACACCCATGCCATCTCACTCACAACCAATATGGTTGAGCAAAGGAAAAAGCTTCGTGCAAAACCAAAATCTCTTTGCTTCCCATAAAAATCATTTTTAAAAAACCCAAAATACTTTTCTCTTTAAGAAAAACAATTTTTATTAAGAAAATAGTAACTTCAAAAATTAAAAAATTATCATTTTTAGAAAATAAAATAGTAACTTCAAAAACTAAAAAAATAATGTCTTAAAAATCATCTTCTTCATCATGAAAAATTTAAAAGAAAATATTTAAGAGAATTTGTTAATATTGTCTTTAAAAATCTTCTTAAACAAGTCCAACTCCAACTCCACCTTATAGTAGTGAATACAAGAAGAAAGACCTTTATTATATAATTATACTTTACAATGAGAAATTCGAGTACTCACAAACAAATTGGGGAAAGGTCACAGAGCAGCTTTACCAAGGTACATAATTGCATCACTTGATATGTTATGATTCCTTCATGTCCTAAAGAATACAATGGATCCAATGGACACAACGATTATAATGTACAAAGAGATGGTTTCAATAAGATATTCTTTAACCTTTTGTCGATTATTCTCATAAAAAATTGAATAGCCTATGACTTATCTAAAATGAGATGAAAGTATATTGTGTTAAGCATCTCAACTATACGGTTTTGAAGATGCAAACAAAGGAATTTATCTCGAAAAGAAGCAAATCTTTTTTTAAAAATGCCTTGGATACCTCTCTTTTTGGGATGAAGTTCCTATTGAACACTAAATATATTGTGACTTATCTTCTTAATATATGGAACTGATAATTTCTTTTTCAAAAATGAACCTTTGCTAAACTACCTTAACCTATTTCACTTACCAACTACCCATTTTCATTATTGAAGCAGGAAAATATGAACCTAATGCTATTCCCATCTTTTAAGTGGGAAAATACCAACTCTAATGATGTTTTGATATCACCATTATCATATCCACATCTACTAATATATAATGAATTTGTACCATTTCAAGAAGTGCATTTCATAAACTCCTCCTTATTGGAGTATATTCCATGAATTGACTAGTGAAGTCTATAATCATCACGGAAATCATATTCAAGAATAGGAGAATGGCTATGTTTTATATCTCATTGTTTTATAAGAAATTCCATTTAATGCTTTATCAATGTTGAGAGACACTTCAAGACAGGTTTCACTTGTTGTAGGGGCATTCACCATGCAATGTCCTAGGTGCTTAGATTGGAGGTTAATTTAAACTAACGAGCAATATGCAGATATTTTCCAATGCATTCTGGAGGATCCTTGGGTCTATAAAAATGCTTATCCTTAGCATACAAATGCATCATGCGATGATCCAACTGATATTTCACAAGATAAGAGCATACTTTGGACTATTGAGAAGACAAATATTTATCTACTTCCTGGGTGGGAACGGCTACTTGTCATCAGAGGTGAAGGTGCCTCTTCGTCCTTTTAGTTTTCTGACAATTTTGACAAGTTTAATGGATCAGATATTTTGTTCTAGCAACAAATAAATAAATGAATATCATAGAAGTCATAATTATTCAGTTTGAATGATAGAGATGAGGGGAAACAATACATCATGATTTTGAAAACTAACCATGCATGGACATTAAAATATCATTTTTATCTCAAACAATGAAAACGAAAAAAAATCAAACTTATTTCTAGCCTCCATGAAATATCTCTCATAAAAAGCAAGTCGCCTTGGATATCTTCATATGCAGTCAAATATCATGGTGAAAACTAACCATGCATGGACAATAAAATATCATTTTATCTCAAACAATGAAAATGAAAAATACTTCAGACTTACTTCCAACCTCTAGGAAAGCTCTCCAGAAGAAGCCGGTCTCCTTTGATATATTCATAAGCAATCAAATAGTCAGGAATCACATTTGAGAGATTGCATTAGTCTTGGGTATTAATTAGATCGAGTTCTTGACCATGTTATATGTTGCAAAATTGATATTTGGTGGCATGAAAATCCTAGCTCTTTGAGTTGATAAATGCATATTTCCATGGCAATGTATTTGATTGCAATAACCATATACTGTAGTGTCTATGCTGCAACATTAACTTCCTGTCCTCTCTTCAAATAGTCTAAACATTCAAAGATTTTTTTTTAATCTGAAATTTGTGTTTTTTTAAATCCGACTTTTGTGATCTTAACACAAGTCACTTGAATACCCCAAAATACCTAGATCAAGGAAGCTTATACCATGTTACTTGATATCCCAAATTTTAGGTTACTCTCATTATCCTTCCATGATAAAATTTGTATTTAAAATTAATTTTCTATGTCTCACAAATAGCTCAACAAAATTTAAATCACCAAATAAATAATGCCATATCATTGAAATTTTAACCAATGATAAATTCAATACGATAAATCATAAACTTAAGAAAATATATTGTGTTAAATAATTAAATTGAAATAATATATTTTTTGAAAAACCTTATGAAATGTTTAACAATTTGACTAAGTGTACTGCTTTGGTAGGTACCAATAAAACCAAAGGGTTAAAATTTTGGTTATTCTGTGAATAAAGTAAATGATAGGCATTTGAATCATGTTGGATTTTGAGCATAAAAGAGATAAAATGAAAAATATGTGGATCTACCACAAGTTGAATGCACAATTCCTATAGTTCTCTCACATCAGACTAGGTTGACAGATTCAAGTTCACAATGGAGAAAACTAGATTTGTAAGTTTTCTTCATTGATGCATAGCACAATGATATGGAAGAAAAGCATGCAATGTAATATCTATACGCAAATTATGAAGAAAATATCTAGATTTCAAGTCTCCTAATTGAAAAACATACTTAACATCACTCAAATACTTTAATATATATTGATTTCCATTCACACATAAAGATGATTGGAGCATGTCCTTCTCAGATACTCCAACAACATCACTCTAAGCTAACGTCTATGCAAACAAGCTTATATCTAGGGGAATATTTATTCTTCAAAAAGTGAACAAAGAACCATCATTTGCAACCAGAGCATACTTTGCTTCAAAATTATCAATAAGTTTTTGTTGAATGAAAGCATCTCCTTCCTTCCTTGAAATCTTCAAGTCATTGAGGAAGAGCGGCAAGTTCACAATAAAAGAGCCTATTCACGGGGTCACAATCTTCTATAATATATAAAAGAACATATTACCGTAAAGAAAATATGTAACTATGTTGGGGAAGATGAACAACCTCCCATGAAATTATAGATGTTTTGCACACAAAAAATTATCATGTTGTTATCTAAAGCATACAATTGTAGACATTTCATACAATAAAACGACCAGTTTATTTCAATGGTTTAAAGCATCAAGATTTCATAAAACAAAAATCCAACATAAATGTTTGAATGTTTGGCATGGCACATTTTCAGATACGACAAATAACTACCACGAAATACAAATAAATAGAAAAGTTGAAAGTTATGTTGAGTGTTCAAATCTCGCAGGTGAATAAAATTAGGTGCAAAGCATGTGGATTGTGTTAGAATGTGCAATGGATTAAAGTGGATTGTGAGGTAAATGAAAAAACTCAATGTAGGATTATTGTTGACTTTGTTACAATATTGATTCACTATTACAAACAATGCATAAATAGCTTGTAATATAGAGATCTAGGAAGTACATGAGAGTTTGAAAAGGTAAGAAGTGTATTTTACTAGGATCCACTTTATGAATCTATTTTGTGATCTTATTTCTGTTTATCCAATTCAATAAATACTTAATTTAAACTTTAATTTTCTTTCTCTCTATATAATCCACTTTATGAATCTATTTTGTGATTTTATTTATGTTTATCCAATTCAATAAATATTTAATTTAAACATTAATTCTGAATATATATAGAAAGAAAAATAACCCAGCATAAACCTGCATTATAGATGTGAGATATCTCATTCACATAGGTTGTACAAAGCATTTCTCACTGCAACAATAATCCAAGCAACATAGAAAAACATGGTATACAAAAGTTTGGTCAAAGAAACATATGTGAAAAAATAGTCCTTACATCCCATTTTCACTCTCATAGAAGATAACCATAAGTGACAAATTTTTGTGTCATTTCTTAATTCCATTGTTAGAGTGGAGAAATGAGTGGTGACACCAACAATGGAAACTTGGCATTAAAAAAAAATTGTGTATTGTAACTTATGAGATGTTCTGTCTAGTAAAACTTTCATTGGAAACAACTTAGATGTCTTAATCAAAACACTTTGTTAATTGAGTCAATTCCAATGTCTACTTGTGGAACAATTGAGAGGATGTTTAGTGAGAGGTCAGAAAACTTACCCATGAAAGAGAAACAAATTGTGTACTCTTATTTGCAACTCGAAAAACTTTGATTTTCATCTCGTCACTACCACTCATGCTTAAGCCAACTACCAAGAATTTTGCATTTTGACTCACACGATAAATATTTAATGCCATTGTCCCATCTTCACTCAAATTGTTAGGGTCAAGAAATACCTATGATTTTGCTTCCATATTTTCCGGAATATATTAATTTAAGAATACATAATGCAAATAAGATTTAATGTCTTCCCCCACATATAAAAATGAAGAATGAGAGAAATAAAGAAAGAAATATTAAAAAATAAAACAAACCTACCAAAGTATTAACAAAAAAAATACAAATATGGTTAGTTAATAAATGACATTTTTACAATTGACTTATTGATTTTCATAAAGAATTTGACCATGTTCCTCTATACTTGTATTATCCTGAATTTTGACCTAACACTAATGGGCTATGTCTTTTTGCATGTGATGTTTCTTTGATGTTTATAATTTTTATATTCGGCATAAGACCCCACTACACATGAGTATGATGATTTGCTACATATAATGGTCGTAATCCAATGCATATGTTTTATTTAGCATATGTGATTGTATGTGTTCGGAGTGGACCCTAAAGCACATGATTGATGAGATTTTGTGTTTAGCGCAAGCACTAGAGAACATGAGTGATTTGATGTTTGTGTTGAGCACGAGCTCTGGAGCACATGAGTGATTTTATGTTTGTGTTGAGCGCGAGATCTGGAGCACATGAGTATTCGATGTTTGTGTTTAGCATCGGATTTGGAGGATGTTACACCGAAATCTTGTCACCATCATGTTATGAGATAGGTATTCCCTTGTTAGCTCCAATCCCTCATAGTTTCCCTAGAGAAATGACAGGAAAAAATATCCCTTTGCAATTTTTCCCTCCTTTGATATGGTAACGCTCTTTCTCCATTGACAAAAAACATTACCCAAGAAGCAAAGAACTAGAACCTCTCTATATACATGAGCAAGAAGTGGTACCACCACTCTTTCCCTCAATGCAAAAAGCAGTGTGCCCTTAGCACCACATTTTTGCTTCATTGGAGGAGTGGCACTCGAGTTTTGAAGGAAAAAAAGAGAATCTTTGAAAGTAGAACAAGTTGATCCTACAACACAGTGCAACAATTAGAGTGTAGAGAAGTTGATGATGAATCTTGTCTTCCATGAGCAAACAAAGCACTTGGAAATATATTGTCACCACAATCAACATCATTCAGAAACTTGTGGAGAATGAAGAAATTAAGCTCTTAAATTATGCAACTCAGATGCATACTATGGATAGTCTTTCTAGGCCTCTCAGTCTATACAAGATTTTGGACTTCAACAATAAGCCTCTTCGTTCTGAAATTGCAATATACTTTAATTTGTTAGCTGTTGCGGTACTTTAATTTGTTAGTTGTTGCGGTCCCTTTTAACCAAATCTTTATGTCAAAAACATAGTTGATGAATTGGTGATTTTTTGGTCTATTTAATCACACATAGCGAGCTGAGAGAAACTCTTAGAAGTGTCGCCACATTCATTCCCATTCCCATTCTCATTCATTGATGTAGATCTCCAAAAATACCACTAGATGCAGCAATGAAGGATACTTCACAAATTAGTAACACCAACATAGATAAAATGAAAGATGTACTTAGAACAATTGGAAATAATATACCTAAACCGTCATTCTTTCATCACACCAGTTCTCACACTCAGGAGCAACAAAGTCTTGTCCATTGTAGTTTAAAAGTGCATAGAAAATAAATACTCCACGGTCTTCAACATCTCACATCTCTCAAACATGCATAAGGGTGTGTCTTCTCAGCACAACAAACAAAGATCAGGGTTCATGCAGAGGAAAGAATTTCTTAGCACATGCCAATGGCTCAAAGTGGCCCTGATATGACTGTTAAATTCCTAAATGGACATACAAGAAAAGGTTAAACAAACATAGGAAGAGTAGCCTTCAAAGCACAAATTCTTATTAATGTATGTACTTGTCTATACAATGAGATGACCCCTGGGTTCCAAATTCCCAAGGCCTTGATTGGACTCCTTGATGAACATTCACATTCTCTAACCCTAGCAGATTAGATTCTAATAGAAGCATAGACTGCCATACTAACAACTTATGGAACCTCGAAGCTTTCCTTCATGGAGTCTCATCCCTATGGTTTAGGACTAGTTGGAGCTCAAGATCCTCCCTTTTAAGATCTAATCTCCACCTCAACCATGAGGTCCTCAACCATTCCCATCCTCCCATTCCTTTAAATACTAGCTCACCCCCCATGGGAAAAGGAAGGAAGAATGGTGTTTCATACCCAAACTCTGTCAAAATCATTCTTGAGTCTTTGGAGGCTAGGTGAAGTTAGAGGCAAGGATCTCACAACACCAAGGGATAAAGGTTGTAGTCTCTCCGATCATTATCAATAAAGAATTTCTTTTCTTTCCCATATTTACTGTTTCATGTGTTTATACTGCTTGATTCCTTGGTCACAAGCATAGATATAGTTGATTATATTGTATGCTAACATGTTTAACTTGTTGTTTTCCATCTTTACAGGTTCTTCTACGAGGATAGAGGGGGGCCATAATCTGTGTTTTGTTCTAGACCTGAACCATTAGATGATACCCCCCTCATAAAATGATGATGGGGGAATCATTTATGTTTTGTTCTAGACGTAAACCATTCATATCTAGGGAACCATCTCTTGTTCACAGGAGGTGTGTATTTCCAGCTAAACAAACTAGCGACTCTACTGGGGAAACTACTTCGAAATCTAGATCATTGGTAAGTTGAAACGTCCACCTTAATTTTCAATTTCTAGATATACTTTTCCATTCATAGATTTGTAGATCTTCTTTGAATTTGATTATTTTTCCTCTGTCTTCCTTTGGATCTTCATACTTTTGGTTCACTAGGTTTTATGGTGATTGTTTATGTTCATTTTTCAGTCTATGACTTCCTTTTCTGTTGCTTTTTTATTTTTCAAATTTCCATCTCAGGCACTTCCCTTGAGCTCTGTTACAAGTGTGATTCTGGAGCTGTCAGCACTCTTCCTCTATGTTAAAGAAGCGGTTCCACTGCCCTTTCTCTGTGTCTAGGAAGTGGTGCTGGACCTGGTAATGCCTTGGTGTGAACCTGCTATAAGCGGTGCCCCCTCTCTGTTCTTCTGTGCAAGAAGTAGTGCTGAGGCTGGTAATGCCCTATTCAACACCTGTAGAAGTGATGCCAGGTATTCTTCTTATCCTTGTTTGGTATTTGATTCTTAAATGCTTCTTTTGGTATCTGAGATGCATGCTTCAGATTCTTATAGTTGTTTTTTGAACTCTATAATTCATTTATGAACAGAAAACTCAATCAAAAATTAAAAATAAAAATAAAAAAATGAGGAAATTTTTTTCTCGGGGCTCATGCCCCCGAACCCCCAAAGACCCTCAAGCCAGGGGGGGGGGGGGGAATACCTCCTCGCCCCCCGCTTGAGCATGTATGAATTCATACATATTTTCAACAATTATGATTGATGTTGGTCTTTAAAGATTCACAGTTGGATTTGAATGGAACTTGGTTTTGTTAGATCTCTGATTTCTGTCTTCTTTGATAGATCAGGAAAAGATACATTCTAGTTTTTCCTCATTTGTTATGGATGATTTTTGTATGTTTTTTTTTCTTTTTTCAAAAATTGTGAAATAATCCATATAAACGTTATTGTAGAATGTTGCTTTTAGTCACATTCTCACTTTAGTTGAAAAATATGAACACTTTTGTATAAATTTGTAACAATATTTTCTTACTTTTCATTAGAGATCTCACTTCTTTTTTAGTTTAAAATAGAATATTTTGTCTGTTTCAGTTAGAAAAGTACCATATAAGCAAGTGCCTTTTATTTTTGTATGGGATTTATTCTATGTTTCAATTGAATTGAACCTCTCTCTCCCTTCCTTAATTAGGACATATTTTAAAAGTGAAAATTAAATTTTGCACATCATACTACATGGTTTTAATGTTTATGTCCTCACCTCATGCATCCAACTAGTTGTTTAAGATAAAATTAAGCACTAGCTTAGGTTTAAATTTTTTAGCAATTTGTGTGATATGTTAGTGACGTGTTCAGGCATCATATGATGTAGGAGTTGTCATTAATTTGTCTGCACTACAACCTGGGACTCGCGCGGTTCTTCCATGTATCCTCGGTATATTGAACAGACTTTCACGTACCCTTGAGGTATATCGAATGGTACTTCATGTCCTCGATTGTATATAGGAAGGCCCCTTGTGAAGGGTTGTGCATTAGAAAACACTACTACCGATTTGAGCTCCCATGTACCTTGCATATATCCAGAGACACTTTTAGGAATCCTGAGACCATCCAAGTTAACCCTTTGGCCATCTTGGCATCACACTAGTTATGATGGTTTGATAATCTCATGAGGTTCTAGAACTTTAATCCACTTCTCACATATTTTTCTTGCTTATTTAGCTTGATTAGTGTTTGTTGTATGTATAGTTAGGATTTTTTAGAAGAAAGATAGTTTTGTTACATAGTTATGGCTTCGATTTCCAGGACTACTAACCAAGAGACTCTTTACCAAGCATGTCTTTTGTGTTCCCTCCATATGGGGATGTTGGTCCTCCTCTCATGGATACGTTAATTCTTCCTGGATTGAATATTGGATTACCTATTTGGTTATTTTCTATTCCAGTTATCCCATGTACACCAGTTGCTTCTGATCCTAATCCTTCATCACAAGAGCATCAACCTCATGTTGATCCCCCTCCTTCTTCACCAGATGTGTCTTCTCCTGTTTCTTCCTCTTCTCCTGTTGAAAGTTGTAGTACTAATAGTCAAGTCGATGAGAATAAGAAGAAAAGGAATATTAAGAAGAAGAAAAAAAAACAAAAAACCAAGTCTCAACCAATCACTCCTCCTAGTGTGAAGAGTGTTGATCTTCACACCCCAAGATCGCGTAAGCCCAAATTCCCTTCTAGGCTTTGCAAGGGTGATCACCTTTTGAAATATGGTCATCATCTAGTCCTAGTTTTAGAAGACCGGTCTAAGGTTTCCCGACAAGATATGTCATCAGCGTCTGGTCATCATGCTGATGATCCCCCCTCAACCAATGACTCTGTGGTTAATATTCAGAAGGGTAAAGTCAGAAATTCTTGCTTGCAATGCAAGGACATGCACTTTACTTACCTTTTTCCTCTCATGGATGATGCTTATAAGTTGTTGGAAGATATTGTTGTTTCTATTCAATGGCTTCCAATAGGTTATCATAAGTTGTCACTTGACATCCCACTGGTTGATAAAGTGGTTGATCCAAATCCATCCTTGGTCGATCCCACTCTTTTCGCTTAAGAGTGAAGTCAAAGTGGTCGATCCAGTTTTAACCTCGGTCGATCCCAATCTTCCTTTGTAGAGTGAATTTAAAGTGGTCGAGTCAATGACACCTCCACTCGATCCCACTCTTTCATCAGAGAGTGCTAAGAATGAAGTAATCACTTTGACCAATTATTCATCTTGTTCTTCTCTTCCAATAAAGAACGAGCTAAAACCTACTGAAGTTTTTATGCTTCATTTTGATTGTTCTCGACAAGAGGAATTTTTTTCAATTTCGACAGAACCCTATCCAAGTAATGAGGTTATTTCCTTTGACTGGAGTAACCTAACAAAGCCTCGTCTTCATTCAAGTGTTCCTTTACAGATAGTTGTGAATGTTACTGCTAGGCGGATGCTTCAAACTATTGTTGATGACGGGGCTTCTGTTAGCATTCTATCCTCAAATTCTTGGCAAGATTTCGGTTATCCTCATATTGTGCCAACCACCGATTAGATATTGGATTTTAATCGAATACCTACCGCACCTTTAGGGATCCTTCCCCAATTTCCTATTACATTAGGAGGGAAAACTGTCTGTATTGATGTTATGGTGGTCCATGGTCCTTTATATTTCAATCTGCTCCTTGGACGTGATTATGTTTATGCCATGAAGGCTATAGTGTCCACAGTCTTTAGAGTTATGCATTTTCCCCATGATGGTAAGATTGTGACCATTGATTAGCTTTCCTTTGTTACACCTGACCATTGCATTACTCCTAGTCATTAGACTGCCCTGAATGTCCCACATGTTCTTGTGTCTCTTTCCCCTTCTAGTTAGCTTCTTCCCATCATAGGTAAAATGGGGGGCATGGCTCTAGCCTATGGACATCATTCTAGATTTAAGTCACTATCCTTTATGTAATGGGGGAAACCTACCAACCTATGGATATCATGTTGGATAGGAGCAGGTTTGTGAGCATAGTTCCATTTATGTGTCAAGCTCACTAAAGAATGAAATAGGCGTAGTGAGCATAATTCTCATTCTATGTCAAGATCGTTGAAAAATGAAATGGATGTCCTAGAGCATAGTTCATTTTCTATTTCAAGATCATTAAAAAATGAAGTAGGTCTCCTCAAGCATACTTTACCTTTTGGTTTCAAGCTTGCATAAAAATGAAACCATTCCTGAGCATAGTTCATTTTCTATTTCAAGATCATTAAAAAATGAGGTAGGTCTCCTTAAGCAAAGTTTACCATTTTGGTTTAAAGCTTGCATAAAAATGAAACCATGTCTGAGAGCATAGTTCTTCTTCTGTGTCAAGCTCATTAAAAAATGAAACAATATCTTACCATCATGTCATTTTTTTCCATGCATAGTTACCTTATGTTTCAATCTTGTGTAAAAATGAAATAGATCCCCTTCCCTTGAGTCGAGTCTTCCCTTTAGTGTTAGAACTTGAACATTCTTTTCACCTTCCTAATTCTCGTTCTTCCTACCCCCCTGGTGAACATTTTCACATTAGTAACCAGGGTTTTAGGTTGGGTATGGAAGAGGAATCGATAGATGAAATGAAGCTTGGGGGGCATGTCAATCCCCTAGCAACCATGCTAGGGGTAAGGTTATCTAGAAATAATACTGGGGGAAAGCTTACAACCTCTATATATCATGTTAATGGGATTTTTCAAGCATAGTTTACCGATTAGTTTTCAGCTTGTGTAAAAATGAAACCAATCTTCAAGCATTCTTTCAACTGTTCTTTGAGCTCGTTAAAAACAGTAATATGGTGTTGAGCTTACTTTTCATTTTTTCATGCTCTGGATTCAAACATGAAAAAGGATTAATGGAGTCTTATTTAAGCTCTTTTCGGACTCTTAAAATGTGAAAATATTGTCGAGTACTTGTCTTGTTCATATTTGTAAAAGTATTTGAAGAGTCGTCTCTCCGATGGTAGGTTATCTCTTTTTCAGTTCGAATAGACTATTTACGAAAAAGGAACAGTCTAGCCAATCATGACTAGAAGAGTTTCCTTGAGTATTATTTTACACTTTTTCGGGCCCTAGAGACTAAATCATACGAAAAAGGACCCTTTGGAGGTTTTTTTTAGTTTGTTCAGACTCTCCAAACATGAACTACACTGATTTTTCTTTCATTGGACACGTTAAATTAAACATTGAAAGACCCTTTTTTTGGAATGAACCCCTCCTTTCTCAGGTTTGTAAGACATATAAGTTTGGACTTGTCCAAATGACGAGCTAAATCGAGTGTTTTTTACCCTCTTTGAAGTTGTAAACATGAAAAGAGGCACTCATCCATCATGAGGGGAAATTAAGCGAAAGGGAATTTTTTTAAAAATAATGACAGTTGTTAGTCACCTTTGAACATGGCACTTGTCTGCATTTCATTCAGTCAATTGGGTATTCATCTTGTTTCCGAGTCAATCCACTTTCATGACTCATGCCACTCCTTTGTGTCTCTCAAAGAATGCATTGTCCATTGTCCCATTGTGTTCCTCCTCGTCAAGTCAATGCTGCCAAGTCTTCGGTCATGCCGCCTTATGTTCAAAAGGGAAACTGTTTTGAGAGTTTACACCTACAGTCAAAATAAATTTTTGAGTTAGCTACTTTTGAACAAGTTCTATGGTTACATCATACTCAAAATTCTAGAACTTTGTTCCAAGTTTTGTGTCGTCGATGTGGGATTCATCATGGCACTCCTTCGCCAAGACTATTCCTATCAACATCAACTCATTATCCAGGAATTAGTCTTAGAAACAAGTTTAGTACTTTGATATCTGTATGCATCAATGACAAATTCTCTCACTTTTTACATAGGTTCACATTATTAACCTTTGATCAAAAGATTCAACTACATGTTCAATGTCAGATCATCTATTCACACTTAGGATATTGTACTAGAGTACCTTGGGAATCAATGGTGATCTCCCTCGCACTTTTTAACGGTCTCATAATTGACCGGTAGATGAGTGGTTTCTACCATGTTCGACGTCAGAACATTGTAATCACATGGATAGAATCATACTTTGTGGAAGATGAGACGAATACCTTGGTAGTTGTTAAGCACTCATTGCTTTCCCCGGGTTGCGATGGAGTATTTGTATGAGTCCTAGCATGGATCCACATTTGTATGTTCATTGGCTGTGCTTAGATTTGTGTCTATATGACATATATCTACATTGTATTTTTGGTATCTATGTCCAAATTTGAGTCTTCTTCACATAGATCTATGCTGTATTTTAGTAGCCATGACCTTTTTGTATCTCACATGGATCTGCGTTGTATTGGTCAAAATCCATGTTGTCAGTCATTTGGGACATGTATCAACATTAGAGGAAATTTCAAATCAAAATGGGCCTCCTAAAAATAATTAATAAAATAATAGTTAAAATAATAAAATAATATTTTTAAATTTTGGAGGAATAAAAGAAAAAAACTACTTTTTTGTTTGTATTTTTGACATATCTCCCCGTGCTTTTACTCAAATTTCGATCAGGAGAGCTCGTTGGATGCGGAATTAAATTCCGCATCCAACGCGTACCCACTCGGCATACTTTTGACAGACCCTCCTACCCCAAAAACATGAAATACCTGAAAAAACATGATGATGACATCATCATCACATTTTTTCAGGTCTTTCTTATTTTTGGGGTAGCAGGGTCTGTCAAAAGTATGCCAAGTGGGTACTCATTGGATGCAGAATTTAATTACACATCCAACGGGATCTCCTGATCGAAATTTGAGTAAAAACACGGGGTGATATGTAAAAAATACAAACAAAAAAAGTAGTTTTTTTTTATGATACCTATCCCCAAATTTATATTAAAAAAGTGTTTAAGACCTATACGGTATTTCAAATTTAAAGCAATTTCATTGGCAAACACATGATGACATGGAATTTGAATCAAAGTTAAAAGGCCCATTTTCAGTTGAAATTTCCTCTAATGAATGTGTTGCAAAAATTTTGTGATGTTTGAGAAGTTTCGACCATTGGACCTTTTCCTTGATACTATACCTTGTTATTTCAAAGTATTATGCCTATCATTTCCCTCTAGCCATCATACTTTCGGGGGCATCTATCTTACACCGAACTCTCATCACCATCATGTTATGAGATAGGTATTCCCTTGTTTGCTCCAATCCCTCAGAGTTTCACTAGAGAAATGACAGGAAAAAATATCCCCTTGCAAATTTTCCCTCCTTTGAGATGGTAACACTCTTTCCCCATTGACAAAAAGTGTTACCCAAGAAGAAAAGAGCCAAAAATGCTCCTAATACATGAGCAAGAAGTGGTTCCACCACTCTTTCCCTTACTGCAAAAAGAGGTGCCCCCTTAGCACCGCCTAATTGATTCATTGGAGGAGTGGTGGTCGAGTTTTGAAGGAAAAAAAGAGAAGCTTCAAGAGGATTCTTGAATCTTTCCTTCATGGTGCCTCATCCGTATGGTTTAGGACCAGCTGGAGCTCGAGATCCTCCCTTTAAGGATCTAATCTCCACCTCACCCATGATATCCTCAACCATTCCTATCCTCCCATGCATTTAAATACTGGCTCACCCCCCATGGGAAAAGGGAGGAAGAATTATGTTTCATACCCAAACTCTGTCAAAATCATTCTTAAGTCTTTGGAGCCAAGGTGAAGTTAGAGGCAAGGAGCCATTGGAAGGATCTCTCAACACCAAGGCATAAAGGTTGTAGTCTCTCCAATCATTATCAATAAATACTGTCTTTTCTTTTCCATATTTACTGTTTCATATGTTTATATTGCTTGATTCCTTGGTCAAAAGCATAGATCTTGTTGATTATATTGGATGCTATCATGTTTCTCTTGTTGTTTTCCATATTTTACAATTTCTTCTATGAGGATAGCGATGAAAACCTTTGAGAGAAGTATGACGCCATCTCATTCAAGTGATTAACTAGATATAGGGGAAGTTTAACATTTGATGTTTGTGTTTTGTTCTAGACCTAAACCATTTAGATCTAGGGAACCGATTCTTGTCCACAGGAGGTGTGTATTTCTAGATAACAGAGCATATGAGATATTAAATGTTTGTTTTGAGCATAAGCACTGAAGAACATGGAAGATAAGAATTGGAAGTGTTGGGAATAAGCTTTGAAGCATTACAAATTGATGTTGAGAATAAGCTCTGGAGCATCAGATCATTGGCCATTGTATACCTAGGTGTATTATCCAACTACATCCTAGCATTAGTGTTGAGTGAGATCCTCTAAAATTGGATTAAGTGTAACTCCTAGTTTTAGCATTGAGTGTGGACTCTGAATAATGCTAGGAGTTATTGAAAATTAATTATGGTGAGTGAAAATGACACTGATAAAACAACAACCTCATCTTACTTATTTTTAAGTTGATTAAATGAAATTTTGAATTTATGTTTCTCATCAAGCATTGAATAACTACCACGATATATTGTAATCCAACATGCAAGAAGGTTTAGAGCTACCTAACTTACTTGACCAACCATACCTAAAGGCCTTAATAAAAGAAATAATTATAAGCCAATGAAATTATCATCTAATTGGGATCATGCTATATGATACCTAAAGTAAAAGTTAACAATGAAATATATATATATATATGTGTGTGTGTGTGTGTGTGTGTGTGTGTGTTATGAATAAAAGAGTAAGCATATTTATTAATTATAAAGAAATAATAGTAACTATAAATAATACATAAAGAACCTATGTATTATTTACTAAAATGATTAAATAAATATATTTAATACCTCAAGAGTCAAAATAGGAACTAGTCAAAGAGTTCCTAAGTTAAGTTAAATAAATATTAATTTCACATAAATGAAGTAAAACATTATTTCTAGAAAATAAATGATTCTTGATCTAACTAAAATTTAACTCCCATTTTTCTTAAAGATGGTCTATAACGGCCCAAGAAAAAGAAAGGATTGGGGATCCCCATTCTATTCTAGCTAATCATTATTTCCCTAATAATTTAGGAGAGAATTCCAGAAGAAAAAACAATGTGGTTCAGAACCTGAATTCCAGATAGGAGAATCCTTACCTTTAGGATCTCTATACTACTTGCATGTTGGAACTAGCTCGAGGGGATCCAGATTGAAACCCAAAATGGTTTCAGGTCATGTCTGGGTGGAACATGGTAGTTCCCAAATAATTTGGTTGACATATAGGAGGTCATAATTTTCTATGTTCTTATTAATTATGTGTGCTTGAGTGTGCAGGGTTCTAGCCATTAATAAACTACAAATTGTAGGTATGAGGTTTTTACCTTCTCTAAGCTCTTACAGATTTTACTAAGTAGGGTTTATAATCTTGAATGAAAATATGTACATTAAATTCATGCTTCAACTAGGTTTCCTTTTTTTTATAGAAACTTAGTTTGAACTATTTCTTTATAAAATCTAGGGATAAATTTTATATTATAGGTTGATCTATTTGATTAAAAATTAAACTCAGCCATTATTTCCTAGATAGTAATTTATAGTTTAAATCCTCTTAGTATTGATTTAAATTGACAAACAAGTATATATTAGATTTAAACCCTAGCTATTAAGATAACTAGCTATTGGATTCTTCTCAAACATTAATGTAAAGTTATACCAAAGATTTTATAAAATAAACCATTTATAAATTCTAAACATACATACCATAGATCCAATATCTGGGCTCTTTAATTTAAACATTGTCCAAAAAATTTAACAATAACTAATAACTACAAACTGAAAGAAACAAACTAACCAAAGACCGAATCTCTTAAACCATTAAATTCAAACCCTCAAACATAAATCCAAAATGCTGGCAAATTTCATATTGCCAGTAAAAATGCTTTTGTTTCCACATTATAAATAACCATAAACATCATATCGTAATACCATCTAAACATATAAATAAACACAATAATCCATGCTATGAAAAAATATAAAATTTCTAAGAATCGTTAACCCAACCCGGTCATCGAATCTTGTCTAGGATTTGCTGCAGGTTTATCTATATATATGTATTTCATAAGCTACAAATAAAATGGTTAAGAACGAATTAAAGAAAACCAATTACATATTAAAATATCAATATAGAGTCACTCTGTGCACATCGTGCTAGTGGAATCTCATCAACTAAACCATGAAATCACATTATCTTACAAAGAGAACTAAAACCTTCAAATCTTAGTCGTTATAAATAAAAACGAGATCGAACCCTATGAAATGCCCAAAAAAAATTACCAAACCTCTAGTCTAATCCATTAATAGCCCGTGATCGAATCTTGTAGGCTTCAATAACAAAACAAAATGCTACGAATTATACTTAAGAGTTTTGCCTCTTAGGCTTCCTGAAAGGACTTTAAATATAACCAAAAGTATAAACAAACACGATATTGACCTATGCTCTTTACATCAAATGTACAGTCACATTCTAAAAACATAAATACATTCTTATAAGTAAACCTAGGTTGTGTGCCCCTGCTAAGAGTCGAACCAAGCTTCATGCTTACGGTCGCAATGTAAACCCAACCACAAATCAATGCATCCACATTCTTACCACACACTTCTACCATAAGTATAACCTACACAGTCGAATCATCTATGGTGCCATTGCAAGCAATGACACAGTAAAATCATTTAAAACACATCTTAAAAATAACCACAGGGTCGTTACCAAATAGATTTTCCATTAAGATTTAATAAAACCAAATACACACTGTTCAAAATGATAAATTTATACATAGATCCGAGCCAAGATCCTGATAGTCAATATTTTATTCCCAAAAGTATACATATGGAAAATCCATGGAAATAATACATAGTCGCATCCTTAAATACCAAGCAACTATAAAAACCCCAACCAACAAAACAACGCATTTCCCACCCAAAGCTCAAAACCTATGCTAATAAAACATAGTAGTGTAAGGGCCTTGCCAATTTTGGGGCTTACCCGAAGAATGGTTGCCCAGGAAACCTATGGCACCACCCTCAAGCAATGCATAGAACTATGATTTGTCACTTGCACTAAAAAACATGAATATCATTAGGATCATGCATTCCAAATCATAACCAAACCAACATTAAAATGTGCATACCAACATTATCACTTACCTAATGAGAGAGAGGGAGAGAGAGAACTTGTTGGTTTCACAGCATGGGAGGAACAACTCGCACTAGGTAGCATGAGACCTGAAACCTCCACCATCGAAAGGACAAATGAAATGATAACAAACCCTACAGAACGATTGAGACACTTTACCTTCGCTTCCAAAGGAGCATCAAATTCACCGCCCTGTCCACCACTATCAACTAAATCAAAACCCACATCATTATAGTTTTGGCTCATGACGTTTGCACCATAGTTCACCACCCATCAATGCATAAGTCTTAAACCCTTCAAACTTCAAGATAATGCAAATTTTTTATGGCATATATATTATGCCATAAACATAAACTCATTACCATATAGTTCAAAGAATATATTATAATCCATCTAACGTTTGAAATCTTATCATATACATTATACAATTAAGTTTATAAACATACATACATATAATCTCATAAACATCATTACCATTGCATTTAGGTATAGTTTATTCCTAGGAATTTAGTCCTCTTTTTACATAAATATGCACAGGAATAGTGCAGTATAGATATAGTTTGTTGTAGATGTAGGATGTTTTATTTCCATGATCATAGGATAGAGTTCACCAACGACATAACCTACATAAGATAAATAGGATTTTGCATTAGTGTATGAAGAGCTAAGTAATCCCCTTAGCAGTAGGAATCCCTACCTTTATGAGTGGTCCCTCAATGGATAAAAACTTGCCACTCCAGCCATTGACATACATAGGTAAGTAAGTCTTTTATTAAATAAACCATAAACGAATTTAAAGACATGTATAGTAAAATTAAAACGTAACATAAACATAAGTTTTGACAAATGTCTGTCACTAATAGACAGGAAAAGTAAACGTATAGCCATGACAAAGTAATAGAACAAAATCAAGTAAAACATCATCATCAAACAAGAGAACACATAGAAGAAAACAACTTATGGCACTTAGGTTCAATATACAACCAACTTTTATTCCGTAGAAGTTTTAAACAATGTCCTTTAATTTAGTATTTTATTAGCCTACAAATTTTTATTTATTTGGTTATGAAATTTAGGGACATTACAAGTGGTATTAGAGCCCATATTCAAACACTAATAGACCTAATGTGTGTTACCAAACATTTGTTTCAAAAATAAAACATTTCAAAACTATATTTTGAAATTTTGATAACTAACAAAAAATTGTTTGTTATTAAATATTTTTAAATTGCAGATTAAATAACAGTTTAGAACATGAATACAAAATAACACAACATCTAGCAAGGAATTATGAATACCCCTACATGGGAATAAGAAGTGGTGGTTGAATTAAATTTTGATACACTGAAAAATATACAGAGTTTGCAAGAAGACTTACAAAGCTTCAAAGATGGTAATATGAATGAAAGGAAAGAGTAGAAAGCAATAAATGAAGATTTACTTTGGAACATGACGGGAGGAATCCCGCATGGATAGCCTACTCATTAAACCAATAAATATAAGAAATATTTTTATCGTAAACTAGCCAGCAACCCAAAAGAAGGAAAAGAAGAGCACACACCTAAACCTCTAGAAAGAGATTATCATAGTCTTTCCAGTGATAATTCCCTTTCTCCTTGTAGAAATAAACAGAGGAATGATGACAACCTCCAAGGAGAGTTCATAAAGATAAGAGACCCAACCTATGAAGGAGAGATGAACAATGGGGACGAAGTTGAGGAATGTCTTCTAGTTATGAGAAAATACTTCTGAGTACAAAAATACTCTAGTGATATGAAATGATGCCTATCTATCTATAATTTAAATGGAAAAGCAACTAGATGGTGGACAGACCTAAAGCATACCAAAAAATATGCGGTAAAAGAAATCTGATGGAGTAACTTTTAGATAATATTTCAGGAGAAATACATGTTTGAAATATTCTTTGATATAAAACTGAAGGAATTTCACAAGTTAAGGATGACTTCCATGACCATGGATGCTGTCATTAACCATTTTTTGGATCTGTTACATTACGCACCTTACATAAAGGATGAGAAAGTGAAAATACAATAGTTTTTAGGATGTCTTCCTCCAAACTTTCGAGAAAGAATTGAGTTTGACATGCCTAAAACTGTCGACACTAACATACATAAAGCTAGGATTTACTATGACCATGGAAATCTAAGGCATGAAAACATCAATAGAAGTCGACACAGGTATAGAACATTCTTGGACAACCGCAAACCAGGTTTCAACCCACTGCTTTACCGAAAATAGAACAACAATTTTCCATCCAATAAGAACTTCAATAAGGCATGTACAAAGACAAATGTGCATGCACCAAATTCCAACCAACCAACAACAAATGGAGGATCCAATGCTGCCCCACTGGAAATCAAATGCTGGAAATGCCAAGGGCCCAATTATACGAGATATTGTAAAAACAAGACTAATGGGGTCTTGCACAATCTACAAGAAGAACCAATGGTAGAGGACATAGCTACCACATTGAGTATAGTATGCATATTTGGATGGCTGACAAGCATACCATCCGGATGCCATGGTAGAAATAGAAGGTAAAATTGCAAACATGTCTATTTTGATTTTGATTTGACCCCAACACTTTTTGAAGCTATGTATGGCCTAAACTTTTTGAGACATGTAAACTCGACAAAGTTAAACATGAGGAACCGTGGTTGGTGCAATTATCCATAAGTACAAAATGAAAGGTTTTTGAAATAGTTAGAGATTGTGAGCTTAACTTAAACAGTTTTCTTGCTAAATTAGATTTGAATATTTTACCCTTAGGATTGTACAATGTAATTATCTGCATGGATTGGTTGGAACAACACCATGTCATGCTTGATTTCCTACACAATTCAATCTAGTGAAAATATAGCCAAGGGAATCATACAAAGATTCAAGGAATACCTAAGAAGATTTCCGTTAGGTAATTATCTGGCTTACAAATAAAGAAGTGCATTAGGAAAGGCTGCAAACGATTTGTAGTAAACATCTAGGGTGTAGAAGCACAGATATATCAACACATCAAGGAATTTTCAGTTCTCGTAGACTTTACAGATGTATTTCTTGAGGAAATACCAAGATTACAACCAAAACAAGACTTAGATTTTTCCAAAGAACTGAACTAGGGTCAGTTCCATCTTCAAAGACCCTGTACCGCATGAGTGCACCAAAATTGGTGGAACTCAAGTTGTAGTTACAAGAGCTGATTGAGAAGGGTTATATTTGACCAAGTCTGACCCCTTGCAGAGCACCTATGATTTTCATAAGGAAGAAGGACAGTACGATGTGGATGTGCATCGGTTACCACCAACTTAACAAGATGGAAATCAAGATCTATTTCCAACTCCCTATGATTGATGACTTGTTCGATCAAGTTAGAGGAGCCAATATATTTTAAAGATCAATATGCATTCTAGATACCATTAGATATAGATTCATGATGAAGATATTCATAAAACATCCTTTCGAATGCGATACGAACACTACTAGTTTGTAGTAATTCCATTTGGTTTGACCAATGCACCCATGTACTTTATGTGTATGATGAATAATATCTTCAATAAATAGCAGGATAAATTTGTATTGGTCTTTATAGAAGACATCCTAATTTACTCTAAGAGTGAAGAGGAACACGAGGAGTATCTCTACATAGTACTACAGGTGTTACGAGAACACCAACTTTACGTTAAGTTTAGTAAATGTGATTTTTCAAGGCAAAGATATAGTACCTAGGTCACATAATATCTGAGAAGGGGATATTCATTGACCCAAAAAATATTAAATCCATAGAGGATTGGCCTACCCCTACCAGTGTCACTGACATTAGGTTATTTTTGCGATTGGCAGGTTACTACTGAAAGTTCATCAAGAAATTTTCGAGGATTGCTTTTACCATGACCCCTTTGCAAAAGAAGGAAAATAAGTTTCTATGGACGAAAATGTGTGAAGAAAGTTTTCAAAAGCTTAATCATATTTTGATTATTGCACCAATACTACGAATTGCAGATCTTAATGGGGATTTTGTTGTCTACACGGATACGATCAAAGAAGGACTCAAAGGATTCCTCTTACAGAATAATTGTGTGATCGCTTATGAGTTGTGAAAGTTAAAAGAACATGAAGAAAATTATTCCACCCACCATCTTGAGTTGGTAGCCATTATCCACGCCTTGAATATGTGGAGGAACTACCTCACGGGGAATACATTTATTCTAAAGACAAACAACATGAGTCTAAAGTATTTATTTGATCAGCCATATCTAAATGCCAGGCAGGCCAGATGGTTGGCCTTCCTTAGGGAGTATCATTTCAAGTTAAAGAATATAAATGGAAACGGTAATAAAAGTGTTGATGCTTTAAGTCAGTGAGATCATATGTTATAAGAGGTGAATTTAAGTAAAATTGAATTGGATTTACATGAGAGGATCAAAACTGACAATGACATTGACCATTTCTATGTTGAGATCCTTAAGAAGGTCCAAGAGGACAAGTTGTTTGAACAAAACAAGGGGTATAAGGTAGATGATACTGGGCTATTATGGTCCAAAGAAATATTGTATGTTCTGGAAGGAGGGGATATCAAGTCCAACATCCTCATGGAATTTCATCAAAAACCCTACTTGGGGAATCCGAGATATCAAAAAATGATATCTGTAGTAAAGAAATACTTTTTATGGCCTAAGTTAAAGGATGACATAATGTTCTTTATTGCAAAATGTCAAGAATTTCATCTAGTCAAAGCTGAGCACCAACATCCTTCAGGATTGTTGTAACTGTTACCCATTTTAGAATGGAAGTGGGAGGTCATTAGTATGGATTTTATTACTAGTATACCAAAGAGAAAGAAGAGAATGATTCTATTTTTGTATTGGTTGACAAGTTATCTAAAGAGGCACACTTCATCCCAGTAAATTCAACCTATAAGGCAATTCACATTGTCGTCATATTCTGAAAGGAGATATTCAGATTGCATGGGATACCAAAGGCAATCATCTTGGATCGAGACACAAATTTTACTGGAAACTTCTGGAGAACCTTATTCTCTGAAATAGAGACAATTAATCTTTAGTACTGCTTACCACTCGCAAATGGATGGGAAGATAGAACGAGTAAACCATATTTTGGAAGACATGCTTAGGATGTATGTTATGAACAACACCACCAAGTGGGAGGATTATTTGTATCTTGCAGAATTTGCGTATAACAACGGATACCATACCCCCACCAAGATGAGTCCCTTTGAGGTACTATATGGTTGAAAGTGTAGAAAATCGATAACTTAGGATATCCCGATGGACCGACTCATGTTTGGACCCGATTTACTAAGAGACTTGGAACAACTGGTCACCAAAGTCCAATAGAACCTTAAAGAAGCACAAGACCACTAGAAGAGTTATGCGGATAAGAAAAGGAAATATAAATATGATCAAATAGGTGAACATGTTTACTTAAATTTAAAGAAAAGAGAATCTCATTGAGCTTGGGAAGGTACAAAAATTTGGCACCAAGATTTTGTGGACCCTTCGAGATACTGACCAAGAGAGGGTCAATGGCTTATGAATTATCCTTACGTACTGATATAAACATTCACAATGTTTTCCACACATCCTTATTGAAGAAATATGTATATGATACTAAACATGTTATTGATTGGTCCTTGTTACAGGTGGAACCTAAAGGGGAGTTTGTACCCAAACCCCTTCATATTCTAGACAAGAGAGAAGTGTAGCTCAGGAAGCACACCATAGTCCAGTTAAAAGTGCAATGGAATCACTTTGAAGCTGATGAGGCTACTTAGGAAAATGAAGTCACCATGAGAGAGGATTACCCCACCTTATTTCATGATTTCATTTATAGTCCCTGGAACACCATGGACAGTGTTGTTCCAAGATGTGAAGGATGTAATATCCTGAATTTTGACCTAACACTAATGGGAATACGTCCCATTGCACATGATGTTTCTTTGATGTTTATATTTTGTATATTAGGCATAATACCCCACTGCACATGGGTATAATTATTTTTTATATATATTGGATGTAAGCCAATGGATGTGTTTTATTTAGCATGTATATGATTGTATGTGTTAGGTGTGGACCCTGAAGAACATGATTGATGAGATTTTGTGTTAGTGTGAGCTCTAGAGAAGATGAGTGATTTTATGTTTGTGTTGAGACCAAGATCTGGAGCACATGAGTGATTTGATTTTTGTGTTGAGCATGATCTTTGGATCACATGATTATTTGATGTTTTTTTTGAGTGCCATCTCTGAAGCACATGAGTTATAAAAAGTTTGTGTTGAGCATAATCTCTAAAGCACATGAAAGATAAGAATTGGAAGTGTTAGGAATAATCCTTGAAGCATTTCAAATTGATGTTGAGCATAAGCTCTAGTGCATCACATCCTTGGCCATTGTATCCCTAGGTGTATTATATAAGTACATCCTAGCATTAGTGTTGAGCGAGAGGCTCTGGAATTGCACTAAGTGTAACTCCCATTTTTTAGCACTGAGTGTGGTCTCTGAATAATGCTAGGAGTTACTGAAAATTAATTGTGTTGAGTGAAGATGAATTTGATAAAACACGAACATTATCTTGCTTATTTTTAATTTGATTAAATGAAATTTATAATTTATGTTTTTCATCAAGCACTGAATAAATACCATGATATATGAGGTGATCTAGCATGCAAGGAGGTTTAGAACTGCCTAACTTAGTTGACCAACCTTACCTAAAGGACTTAATAAAAGAAATAATTATAAGGCAATGAAAGTACCATGTGATTGGGATCTTGCTATATGATACCTAAAATAAATGTTAACAATGATATATGTATATATGTATATATATATATATATATATATATATATATGTTATGAATAAAAGAGTAAGCATATGTATTAATTATAAAGAAATAATAGTAACTATAAATAATAAATAAAGAACCTATGTATTATTATTTACTAAAATTATTAAATAAATATTCAATACCTAAAGAGTCAAAATAGGAACTAGTCAAAGAGTTCCTAAGTTAATTTAAATAAATATTGTTTTCACAGAAATCAAGTAAAAGATTATTTCAAGAAAATAAATGATTCTTGATGTAACCAAAATTTAAGCGCCCTTTTTCCTAAAGAATTTCTATAAAAACCCAAGATAAAGAAAGGCTTTGGGATCCCCATTCTATTCTAGTTTATCATTATTTTTCTAAGAATTTTGGATAGAATTGCAAAAGAAAAAACAATCTAATTCAGAACTTCAATTCTATATAGGAGAAGCCATACTTTTAGGAACTCTAGACTACTTGCATGTTGGAACCAACTCAGGGGGATCTAGATTGAAACCACGAATGCTTCCGGCTCATGGCTGGGTGGAATGTCGTAGCTCCGAAGTTATTCGGTTGATAGATCTGGGGTTAGAATTGTTTATGTTCTTTTTGATTCTATGTGCTTGAGTGTGTAGGATTCTATCCATTAATAACCTAGAAATTGTAGGTATGAGCTTTTTACCTTCTCTAAGTTCCTACTAATTTTACTAGGTAGGGTTTATAATCTTGAATTAAAATCTATACATTAAATGCATGCTTCATCTAGGCTTGCTTTTGTTTATAAGAACTTAGTCTCAACTATTTATGTATAAACTCAAGGGATAAATTTTATATTATAGGTTGATCTATTTGCTTAAAACTTAAACTCAACCATTATTTCCTAGATAGGAATTTATAGTTTAAATTCTCTTAGTATTGATTTAAATAGTCAAACAAGTATATATTAGATTTTAACTCTAGTTATTAAGATAACTAGCTACTAGATTGTGCTCAAACATTAATGTAAAGTTAAACTAGATATTTCATTGAAATAAACCATTTTTAAATTATAAATATACAAATGAGAGATCCAATCTCTGAGCTCTTTAATATAGACCCTATCCAAAACATTTAACAATAAATAATAACTACAAACTGAAATAAACAAACTAACTAGAGATAGAATATCTTAAACCATTAAACTCAAACCCTCAAACATAAATCCAAAACATTGGAAAATTTCATATTTCCAGCGAAAACGCTTTTGTTTCTACATTATAAATAACCATAAACATCATATCGTAACACAAACCAAACATTTAAATAAACACTATAATCCATGCTATGAAAACATATAACATTTTTAAGGCATTCACCCAACCGAGTCATCGAATCATATCCAAGATTGGATGCGGGTATATATATATATATTTCATAAACTACAAATCAAATAATTAACAACGAATTAAACAAACCAATTACATATTAAAATATAAAGGCATAGTCACTCCTTGCACATCATTCTAGTGGAATCTCATAAACTAAACCATGAACTCACATTATCTTACAAAGAGAGTTAAAAACTTCAAAACTCATCCTTTATAATTAAACCCAGGATTGAATCCTGTGAAACGCCCAAACAAAAATACCAAACCTCCACTATAATCCATTAACAGCCCATGATTGAATTCTGTAGGATCCAACAACAAAACAAATTTCTATGAATTATACATTAATGGTTTCTCCTCTCACGCTAACCAAAATGACTTTAAATATAACCAACAATATATAAAAAAACCATACATAGCTACACTCTTTACATCAAATGCATGGTGACATTCTAAAAACACTTGAATACATTCTTATAAGTAAACCCAGGGTGCATATCCATGCCAAGAGCTGAACCAAGCTTCATGATTATGGTCGTAAGTTAAACCTAGCCACAAACCAATGCATCCACATTTTTAGGTACACATGCTGCTACCATAAGTATACACTACATAGTAAATTCATGTACGGTGCCATTGCAAGAAATGGCATAGTAAATTTATTTAAAATGCATCTTAAAAAGAACCACAAGGTCATTACCAAACAGAGTTTCCATTAAGATTTATTAAAACCAAACACACTATTCAAAACGATAAATTTATACATAGTGCCGAGCCAAGATCTTGGCAGTAAATATTTTATTCCCTAAAGTTTACATATGGAAAATCTATGGAAAGACTATACAGTCGCATCCTTAAATACAAAGAAACTATCAAAACCCCAACCAATGAAAGAAGTAAATGATGCATTTCCCCACCCAAAGCTCAAAATCAATGATAAAAACACACAGTAGTGTAAGGGCCTTGCCAATTTTGGGGCTTACCCGAAGAATGGTTACGCAAGAAACCTATGGAACCACCCTCAAGCCATGCATATAAATATGCTCTATCACCTGCACCAACAAACGTGAATTCCATCAAGAGCATGCATTTGAAATCATAGCCAAACAAACATTACAATTTGTGGAGAAATGTTATCACTTACCTAACAAGCTTGTTAGTTTTGCAGCATGGGAGGCACAACTCGCACTAGGGATCATGAGACCACAAACCTCCACCATTGGAAAGGCTAAATGAAATGATATCAAACCCTACAAAGCGCTTGAGGAACTGTTCCCGCGCTTCCCAAGGAGAATTAAATTTTCCACCATGTCCACGAGTTTCAACTAAATCAAAACCCACATCACTATAGTTTTGGTTCATGACGTTTGCACCTTAGTTCGCCACCCATAGGCACATAAGTATTAAACCATCCAAACTTCATGCTAATACAAATTTTCAATGGCATATAGATTATTCCATAAACATAAACCCATTACCTTATATTTAAAATCATATATTCTAATGCATATAAGGTTTAAAACCTTAGCATATAGGTTTTACAATTAAGTTTATAAATATGCATAAACATAATCTCATAAACCTCATTGACATAGGATTTATCTATAGTTTAGGCCTAGGACTTTAGTTCTCTTTTCACATAGCTATGCACAATAATAGTGTAGTATAGATATAGTTTGTTGTAGATGTAGGATGTTTTATCTCCATGATCATAGGACAGCGTTCACCCACGATATAACCTACACAAGAGAAATAGGATCCTACATTATTGCATGAAGAACTAAGTAAGCCCCTTAAAAATAGGAATCCTTACCTTTCCTAGTGATCCCTCAAGGGATAAAACCCTTCCACTCCACCCCTTGACATATAGAGGTAAGTCAGCCTCTTATTAAATAAACAATAAACAAATTTAAAGACATGTACAGTAAAAATAAAACATAACATAAACATAAGTGTCGAGAAATTTATATGACTAATAGACAGGAAAAGTAAACGTACAAACATGACAAAGTAATAGAACAACATCAAGTAAAATATCATCATCAGATGGGAGAACAGATAGAAGAAAATAGCTAACAAAACTTACATTCAGTATACAACCAAGTTTTATTCCACAGAAGTTTTAAACGATGTCCTTGAATTTAATATTTTATCAGCCTACACAATTTATTTATTTATTTATGAAAATTAGGGACATTACAATACTATAGCTTTACAAACCATCCCAATAAATATATTCTCATAATTTTTAAGTATACCTGGACACACCAAACAGTCTGAACTTGGAGCTTGGTGTTGAAGAAAAATAAGTCCTTATCACCACGCTTGGATGGACATCCATCTCAAGGACAATAAAAAAGAGTCATGATGTGTTCTCTCAATTTGTGTCTTGTTTCACAAGTATGTATTATGGATTTAGTTAAGGCCACCCGTTTCTCAAAAAAATAATTGACCTCTTTCACATCAGGGCCTAACAAAAAAATAATTGATATTTATAAGAACCTAAAATAAGACAAAAATATTTCTAATTATTTTCCTTTCTTAAAATGGGAAAACTAGAATTCGTGGAATTTGGAAACAACTGCATTGGTTTATCAACAACGCATTGATTCACACTATGTTAGCATTTGTTCTAGTTGTATGTTGAACTATTGAAGCCCTTGTCAGGAATCAGTCAAGGTCAAAGTTCATAGGCCATCAATACAATAATGCAATAAACAATAGCCATGCAAATGCAAAGGTGGCATTTGTGTTGTCCTCATGCTAATGTAGCATTTCCAATGAAGTTAGGTGCAACTCTTAGATGAATTTGACATCATGTCCTATCTTGTTTTGGTTTTCAAACGGATATTGAAAACATATTTCTACCCTATATAGTTAGAGGGTTTTACTACTCAATAAATTAACCAAAATATTTTATAGTATGAAAACGAAACAAAAAAGTTCATAGATTCGCATGCCAATGAAAGTATTCCCTATGCTAATGTGGTGTTTACAAATCATGGCAAGTAAAATACATGGGTCACTTTCTTGGAATACATACTAATTAGTCATGGCTTTAATCCAAAGGTATTTACCTTGTAACTCTAATATTGTAATTTTGTACCCTCTCCCATCAAAATGGGTTTTACCCACCAAAAAAATAGGACAATGGTTAAGACGTAATGTCAGAATAATAAGTTGTTCACTAGGTTTCATTCTTATCGTGTCCTTCTCCTCCCTTTTAGCATGAGTTTGTGTAATGAGGTTGATGCAAATCTTCGGGTGAATTTGTTGAATTGAAGAAAAAAAAATTGTGGTATTTTCATGAAACATTTTTGATGAAAATAAATCAGTATAGATCTAGTTTAATAAAAAATCTATCAAGTACCAAGAGACATCAAATGTATCACAGTGTAATTTTTTTCGTAATGTTTAAATTTTTTTGAGTATGTTGCCGAATAGATTGATTTAATTTTTGTTGTTTTCACATAAACGTTATCCACGTTAGTTGAAACATCTCTCCCATATCAGATTGTATAATACCTATATACTGTAGATGAAATAAATATATAATATACAACTTTCAATGATATGTTGTTTATGAAGATGGCTGAAGAAGTATGAGGCTAATAACAAGTGAGAAAGTGGTGCAATCCACAGGGCATAGTTTACATCAGCAATTATGAGTTTTCCAAAATTTAACTCAAAAGAAACTTACCATCGTTAAGGTCATGTACAAGCACCCCATGACAATTATTTATGGAAGAATCGTCTCTCCTCACTTCTGTATACTCCAAGTGTTCCTCGGTCGGTAACAAACCCATATTAAATTCAACATCCTAGACTAGTTCCAATCCAATTGAAGTTGCATTGTGTATACATATATCTAATTAGGAACATGTTAAGAAAACTATTCATTTCTCAAAACAATAAGAAAAAACTCAATTGAAGTGAGGTATCTAAAACTACTAAAAATGGCCAAGCAACAAAGTACACGGTTTCCAAAATGGAGGTATCCAAAACTACTGAATTTGGATGAGTTTCGTAGAAATAATAAAAAAGGTTCCCTTATAGATGTGGATAAATCAATCCTTATTCAATGTAGAAAAAACATGCCTTACCAAAAGGTTGATTGAATAGATTGTGAGCTTTATAAATATTCGAGAGAGATATTGGTATGGTGTGTGTATCTATACATTTCAGGAATAGAGGTGATCCAGTGTAGAAAAAAATTTCCATGCCTGGTTCGTAAAAGAGTGTTTCCCACATCAAGATTCAACTGAATGGAAGTGGTCAAGAAAAATTACTAATATATACATATTTTATTAAAACATGACACTTTCTTACTCCCACTCCTAACAATTTAATTTCTAACTTTCAAAAGATTATGTACGCAATAACAAAAAAGATGAAGGTTCAATGACTTTGAGTGTAGTGTACATACATATTGATAAAGCATAAGGGACCATGTTAAAGAGGATAATGGGTCAACCACCCAACAATAAAATCCAAATAATACATATTGATATAATTAAATCAAGCTATATTTTCATCAATTTTAACAACGACTCCTAGGAACCCACATAAAAGTATTTCAGGAAACTATACGTAGACTTGTGAAAAATGTAATCTGCAAATGTTGAGCTCAACAAATGTGCATGTAATAACTATGAACAATATCCAATCATAAAATATAAACTAGTGAGGTCATATAAGTGGCATACAGATCTTTTGACACATGCATTACTCTTAACTTAATATGCAATCAGCCCCATTCACCCATAACAACAAACTATATTTTGAATATTTAACACTATATATTTTTATTATAGGTAAACCAAAGTTACCGAATTCGAACAAAAAAATAGAAAATACAATAAAGTATCATATCATTTGGAGAAATTCGATACAGTTAGGGAAAATCAATGTTTTGGCATATTGAGGTAATAATGATCAAAATGGCTGAATTTTTTATGTCATTCCTTTATTTATACATAATATTACTAGAAGACTCATGGTTCCTTTACCGAAAATGAGTACACATAGTATATTGAGTATAAACAATAATTACCTTGTAAAGAGAATCCCAAGACTGTAATATTTATGGAACCTTCCTTAAATACAAGTTAGTATCTAGTGAAAAATCACAAGTATTGTGAGATGAATCTAGGAGATTGATAAGTGGATTATCAAACAAAGAATATGGGATTTATGATTATGATATATGAAAAATTAATCTATATGAGAGATGTGAGGAAAGGATTTTAATCTGGCACTCAAATTAGAAATAATAGATCAATACTATGAGCAATGATGCTAAGAAGAAGCACAATAAATAGGTCTTGCTACTAAGAATTCTCACAAGCATACACAGGAAAAATAGAAAGAAGAAAAGAGACTAAATCACATGAATAAAGGGATGAATATTGGTGTGTATCCTTTCATTGAATAATGATGAATAATAGTGTACATAAATAGTACATCTCTCATAGGAAAATCGAGTTGTATGGAGACAAATCATAAAGATAAAAAATGATGACTTACCAAAATGTAACCAACCGCCATAGGTGGCTAAAGAAATTCCCAAATCTATCAAGGACCTCATGAATTGGAAAAAAACATGAGTGGGTTGTCAAGGGAGATGTAAAAACATGTTAATTGTAGAAAATGGTGAAAAATTCATGAAGGATGGGTTGGAAACAAAAGGAGGCAACTTCCTAGTTGATTAGCTTTACCTTATATATACAGAAAAGTAGGATAAAGAAAAATAAAGTAGAATATACTATAAATATCTGTATACTGATTATGGATGTTCAAAAGGTGGTCAAGATCAACCAAGAATCAAAAATAAAGCATTCGTGGGATATGGATGGCATGTATTGACTTTAAGGTGCAAGTGGATGCCAACTAATTAATATAGTACATGAATAATTAATCAAATAATGATTAATTATTTTATCCGAAGCTATGAGTGGGTTTAATATATTCCAACATCCCCATATAAGTCTGACTTGATGATGGTATGTCAAAAAATATGGTTGCATATGAATTCATATAGGGCCCAGCAACAAGGCTATGGTCACCCTTTAACAATTATTCATGTCGAGAAAAATGACGAAAGAGGCAAAACCACATGGAGAAAATCCTCCCTCGAGAAAGGACAAGGAACAAATTTGAAACAATATGTCTTCAAAATATCTTCATATTCACTTTAATGAGATGAATGAACTGCTTCTAAATGAGGGACTCGCTAAATAAATCATGAACTCCATGATCATGCGCTAGAGTGTAGAACCTATAAGCAGGAAGAGGAGAGTATCCTTGTATCTCATCAACTGATGAAGCAGGAGAATTATCATAATGCTTGTTTCTTCTATCAAACTCTTATATGCAAACATAATCTAAAATGGAAAAGAGATCTGTGTATACTCCTTTCCAAAGAGTACAAAAATTAAGACAATTTATTTCACATCGAATTCCCTGAAGAGCTGCAAAATTGTGATGTGAATCACATGTCAACCTTCCAATATGATGTAGCACCTTTCCATATATGATAGGAGGCTAATAAAACTATGATAAATAAAAAATATCAGTATATGTAACAGTAAGGAGAAAGGATTCAATGGCTCCATGAGGATAGAGGGCTAGACTAGGAAAACTATGAGCAACTGGGGAAAACTGATAGGTGTAAAAATATGAATGATGGATGGGCATAATATCTGAAGCATAAGTGTTTAGAACAGATACAAACATGTTTAATATCAGTCCAAATATGACTAAGGTCATGGATAACCATCCAATGAAAGATATGGAAGACTTCAAACCATGTAAGATAAATATCATTGCATAAGAGACCAATGAGAAATCAACTAGTGAACTTGGGATTTGTATAGTATTAGGATTATTCAGAGGTATGGTAGATGGTATGGATGGTGGTATGATATGTTTATCAACATGAAAATATGCTTCTAAATCAGAACCCAAAGGATCACATATAATCATGTCAGTATACTCATGGGAATATACTGGTAATGAATCCTCTGTATGAAACAAGGAAAGAATGAGATGTTCACAATATTCAAGGAGGTTTTGAGTATTGATGCCAAGTACAAATGAGGAGATTCAAAATCACATGAGATCAAGTAAGGTAAGTGTTATGACACAAATAAGGCTTTATTTGACTAAGAAAACATCCTAGAAATCATTGGGTTGCACACCATCAATGAGAGAGGTATGCACAATGTGTGTAGAATATGGCACATAGATCTCAGAATCTAAGATAAGAGATTTAGAGAACAATGAATGGGTGATAGGATCATCATAAATATCAATATAATCTCCATATGTTATTCTTTTTTCATCATTAGTATAACAAGAATACAAATCACCTTCAAGAGACACAGAAAAAGATGGCTCTTCAATATTTGCTTCTTGAATGAAGGAAGAAGCATTTGAATCAAAGAGGGAAGAAACAACATGAGCTATAAGAAGAGACTTATTCATAATTATAAACTTCATTAGATAATGTAGAGGCCAAGAAATCTTGAGAGAGACAACAATAGGATATGTTGGCTTCGCTCTAAGCTTCATCTTCTATTTCCTGCAAACCAAAAGCTTTGTCCAAATTCTTCCAAAGCTCAAATGGATATGCTGCAGAATCTATGAGATGATGTATATTTGGAGACATTACAATACACATAATTCCATAATCTCTATCACATTTATTTGGCCAATAAATCTTCTCTTCACAAGACTTGGGTTCACTCAATTGACCAATGGAGACATCAAAGAGACATTGTCTCTTCAAGTATGCGCTCATATTTGGATTCCAATCAACATAGTTGAAAGGAGATAGTAGAGGAAATTTTGAATCCATATTGAAGTTGATGATATTCTCTAGCAGGTACTCTTTGCAACCTGCAAAACAAAACTAGGAGAAAATCTTGTAAGGTAGACAAGCTCTTCTTCAAAGAGGGATAGGAGATTAAATGTGCTCCTCAACTCTATAGAACTTGATAAAAATTGGTGCTATGATACCATGTAGAAATAATATATCAATGCTATGATAAATTATTCTAAGAAGAAGCACATGAAATAGGTATTGCTACTAAGAATTCTCACAAGAATACACAGGAAAAATAGAGAGAAGAAAAGAGACTAAATCACATAAATGAAGAGATGAATATTGGTGTGTATCCTTTCATTGAATAATGATAAATAATTGTGTGCATAAATATTACATCCCTCATAGGAAAATCAAGTTGTATGGAGACAACTCATAAAGCTCAAAAAGGTTGACTTACCAAAACATAGCAAACCCCCATAGGTGGCTAAAGCACTTCTCGAATCTATCTGTTAGAATAATCAACCCATAGTTAGCTACCTTAGACATTAAGTTAATCACTTTTGTCTTATTTTCCTAGTTTCATGATTCCACCTTATGCAAGTTGTCATTTACCTATCCATAGTGGTCAAAATTGCCTATTTTGACTGATGGAGCACTTGGGAAACCTCAAGGAATCAATTCTACTTTATTCCTGGCCTCCTAGGCATCCTTTTGCTTTTTCTACTTTATTGCATGCTTTTTCAGTCCTTTAAGGCAATTGGGAAAGGTCTCTACAGAGTGACTATGGAAATAGAATCAAAGCCCAATGCAGGTGCAGAGAAGATAAAATGGCACAACAGGAGGGATGAGGCCTATGGTCTCTTGTGTATGAGTATTTACAGAGACCTCCTTTTCCATCTTGATGGATTGACATCACCGAATGAAATATGCGATAAGCTTGTTGATCTTTTTGGAAATACAGATGAGATGAGGGGACATCAAATCAAAAATGAACTGATCTCCCTAAGTCCAAATATCTTTGAATCCCTGCAACTCTATTTCTCCAAGTTCAAAGAACTTGTTTTGAAGCTAAAACAATGTGGGATTGAAAAGAAGGATGATCAGCTAGTCTTGGCCATACTCTTGAAGCTTGGCCCTGACTATTCAGTGTTTGTTTCGACCTTCTATGCCACAAAGTTGACAGCTCGAACCTGGAAGATGCCTAGCCTTGCAGATTTCATGGAATCTCTCACACAAGAACAATACAAGATGGTGACGATGGGCAGCATCAAACCATCCAAATACCAAGCTCTGGTTGCTAGAGATTCGAGGGTGGATTCAAAAAGCAAAAAGAAATCTAAAAAGCCACCTGAGGAAAAAAGAGACAAGAACAAGTCTCCGGAGGAGCCTCAAGGTTCCAAGAGGAACTACCAGAAGAAGAAGAATAAAGGAGAAATGAGCAAGTGTGCATACTGTAGTAAGGGAAATCATACTGAGAGCTCCTGCATGAAGAAGAAAATAGACATGCTGACCCAACTCCTGGAGAATAATGGCATCTCCCTTCCAGACAGCTCAAAGAAGAGAGAAGGAGGATCAAGTTCAGAAGATAGAGAGAGAGTTGATGCATTGGTTGCTGGCACATCAAGCTCACCTAGTTTCATCATTGATTCTAGAGCTTCAAGACATATGGTTTCGACCAAGGAGGCATTCTCCTCACTTGACATGTCCAAAGGTCCACCAATAGTACTGGGAGATGACTCTCTCACTGAAAGTTTGGGCAAAGGGAGGATTGATCTTGATCATGGTCAGTTCAGCAATGTGTTGTATGTTCCTGGTCTTGCCTCCAACCTCTTATCAGTGTATCAGATGACTCACACCGGGTCTCCAAATAAGGTCATATTCTCCCCTTATGAAGTTGAGATCACAGAGATCTCAAGTGGTAAATTCATTGCAAAAGGAGTTGCAAATCATACTTCGAAGGTATACATGTTCTCACACTTCCTACCCTACTCAAACCTCTCTGCTCTTCTGATTCATGCTAATGAGGCAAGCAAGATTTGGCATGAAATATTTGGCCACCTAAATTACAAGTATCTTTCTGATCTTAGTGAAAAAGATATGGTCATAGGGTTACCCAAGATAAAATTTTCCAAAGGAGTTTGCCAAGGTTGTATCCTAGGAAAACACCCAGAGCATAAATTTGAGAGAGCTAGTCATGAGAGAACCTCTACACCCCTTGAGTTGATACACGATGATGTTGTTGGCCCATTCCCTCATATTTCCATGAGTCAGGCCAAATATGCATTGACTTTCATAGATGAATTTTCCAGGTATTGCTGGGTTTACTTCCTGAAACACAAGTATGAAGTTTTTGGCCTCTTCAAAGTCTTTAAGGCTTTGGTTGAAAACCAGTCTGGGAGGAAAATCAAGGTCCTTAGATCTGACAATGGTGGTGAGTATGTCAAGTTTGAGTTTATTCAATATTGTGCAGATGCAGGTATTCAGATGCAGCATTCTATCCCTTACACACCATAGCAAAATGGTGTTGTTGAGAGGAAGAATAGATCACTGAAGGAGATGGCAACATGCATGATGGAGGCCAAAACTTTGCCATTAAAGTACTGGGCCAAAGCTATAAACTATGCAGCATATATCCAGAATATGGTTCCTCATAAATAGCTTTATGGTATGACTCCTTTCGAAGCATGGAGTGGGCACAAGCCAGATGTGACCCATTTCAGGATTTTTGGCTCAAGGGCTTGGGCTAGAATTCCAACAGAAAAGAGGAAGGCTTTGCAGCCACAAAGCCAAGAGTGTCTATTTGTTTGGTACTTTGAAGATTAAAAAGGGTACAATCTAATCAATTTGAGCACAAACAAATCCTTCATTGAAAGGTGTTTTCAGTTTCAAGAAGAACCCCTGGCAGCAGTGTAAGTTGGAGAATCCTCTTCACCACCAGATCCTCTGAAAGTAAGTGAAGATATTGATGAACATGATGATTCTGATATGTATGATAGTGATGAGTTTGTTGCATATCCTAACATCCCTACAAGGCCAAAATGGGCAGCCAAAACACTTCATGCAACATGAGAGCTAGCTGGGAATCCCAATGACCCAAGGAGGACTAGATCTCAATTTGAGAGTGCTCTATGCATGAAGGATCCTATGTTTGCTAAGAAATGCTATATGATGGTGGAATAAGATCCTCAGACATATGAATATGCATTAGGATATCCAATATGGCAAGCAGCCATGAAGAAAGAGTTCATCTCACTCCAGAAGAGCAACACTTGGGAGCTAGTGGATCTTCCCCCAGGGACGAAGCTGGTTCAGTGTAAGTGGGTGTATAAGACAAAATTTTCTGCTAATGATTCACCTCTAAAGTACAAGGCCATATTTGTAGCCAAGGTATACTCACAAGTTCATGGCATAGATTACAATGAGACCTTTGCACCAGTGGCAAAGATGGACTCCATCAGGCTAGCCCTAGCCATTGCAGCTTCAAAGCAATGGGAGGGACATCACATGGATGTAAAATGTGCCTTTCTAAATGGATATATCACTAAAGATATATACATGCATAAGCCTCAAGTATTTTCTACTAACCCATCTCTTGTGTGCAGGTTGAGAAAGTCATTGTATGGGCTAAAGCAAGCCCCCAGGGCTTGGTATGCCAAAATTGATAGCTTCTTGCTATCACTGAATTTTGTTCGGTTCAAATCAGATCCAAATGTCTATTTGAAGTTAATTAGTGGTTCATTAATGATAATTGTGTTATATGTTGATGACCTTCTCATTACAAGAAGCTCAAGGGATGAGATTGCTTCCTTGAAGGGTGCAATGAACCAAGCCTTCTCCATGACAGATTTGGGGCTTGAGATTGCTCAAACCAAAGCTAGAATCAAGGTGCACCAGTCCAAGTATGCCTTGGGTTTTTTGAACAAATTCAAAATGAAGGATTGCAAGCCAAGAAAGACTCCTTTCCTTTCAGGAGTGAAGCTGGAAGAAGCTGATTATTCACCTATGGTAAACAATACACTGTATAGGCAATTGATTGGATGTTTGTTGTATCTTACACATACTAGACCTGATATTTCTTATGCAGTAAGTGTGGCTTCTATATACATGGATCAGCCTCATGAGATCCATTGGAAAGTAGCCAAAAGGATTCTTAACTTTGTTCAGGGAACAGGGACACATGGGATCTTCTATAAAGAAAAATCTGATCTTGATATGATTGGGTTTACTGACAGTGATTGGGAAGGTGATAGCACAGGCAGAAAGTCCACATCAGTATATGTGTTCATGCTTGCAGAAGGGCCATTCATCTAGTCAAGCAAGAAACATAGTGCCATTGCACTCTCATCTACAGAAGCAGAGTACAAAGGAGTTGTAAATGCAGCAACTCAATGCTTATGGTTGCAGAGGTTACTTGGAGAGTGTGGCTTCGAATTAGAATACTCAACTACCATCTACTATGATAATCATAGTACCATTTGAATCTACAATGATCCAGTTTAGAAGTAGAGAACCAAACACATTGAGATCCATGTGCACTACATCAGAGAGCTTGTGCATGATGGCACCATTCACCTACTCTTCTGTTCATGTTAAGAACAAGTAGCTGATATCTTCACCAAATCATTTTGTGAGAAGACCTTCAACAATATCAAATCACTTCTGGGGATTGCTGATCATGCTGTGAAGCATGAGTGAAGACAAGATTTCCAAATTTTGTTTTACAGTCCATGCTTAAGGGAGGATTTTTCCACTCGGTTTTTGCCTCTTTCCTTAGTTAAATGGACAGGCAGTATGTAAAGGGTGACTAAGCCTTGTTTCTAGGCCCTATAATTTTCTGATATATTACTCATAATTCAGGCTTAAGGGGGGGTTTTAGAATAATCAACCCATAGTTAGCTACCTTAGACATTAAATTAATCATTTTTGTCTTATTTGCCTAGTTTCATGATTCCACCTTATGCAAGTTGTCATTTACCTATCCATAGTGGTCAAAATTGCCTATTTTGACTCATGGAGCACTTGGGAAACCTCAAGTAATCAATTCTTCTTTATTCTTGGCCTCCTAGGTGCCCTTCTGCTTTTTCTGCTTTATTGCCTGCTTTTTCAGTGCTTTAAGGCAACTGGGAAAGTTTGACTAGGTGAGGTTAACTAGTTTTTTGTCCTCCACATCCTCCACTCTTTTCTCCTATGAAAAGGATGTATGATTTTTCCTTCCATCACCTTTTAGCTTTCCTAAGTTCTTTTTCCAATTCGTGAGCTCCTTAGCTGATTTGGAAACTACTTTATGCACCTATGGGGGAATTGCTTAATTTTAGTAAGCCTGCTTTTGACTAGATTCGAATGGCCTCCTTATGCATTCGAATCCATTATGTAATTATCTAATGCAGCAACCTATCATGTTATAGGTTTGGCTATTGTACACCGAGTTAATACAGTTTAGTGTTCAGCTCCATATTCAGTCTCTTTTGTGAGTGATTTTGCATGTACAATTGATAATTGTTGTGAGTTTAATTGTTCTATCACTGGGTTCAATTTCCACACTATCAAGGACCTCATGAATTGGAAATAGAATGATTAATTTTTCAAGGGAGATGGAAAAACATGCTAATCTAGAAAATGGAGAAAAAGTCACGAAGGATTGGTTCGTAACAAAAGGACCCAGTTTCCTAGTTGACTAACTTTACCTTATCCACAGAAAAGAAAGATAAAGTAGAATAAAGCAGAATCTGCTGTAAATATATGTACACTAATTCTGCATGGTCAAAAGGTGGTCAAGATCAACCTAGAATCAGAAATAAAGCATTCTTGGGATATAGATGGCATGTATTGACTTTAAGGTGCACGTGGATACCAACTAATTAAGCTAGTGAGTTAATAATTAGTTAAATAATTATTAACTATTTTATCCTAAGTTATGAGTGGGTTTAATATATTCCAACACTCAAGGAATGGTTTATATCACCTTGTAACTACACACTATCACAGTGTTTCGAGGATTCAATAGACTTCTCTAGCACATCTGGAACTTTGATGTTGTGTTTCTCAAGAAGTTGAGAAATGATGTCCATATTCTTCTTGAAAAATTTCTTCTTAGGGTGAAATCCCTTGCTTCAATAATAACATTTTTATGTACTTCATTTCTTCTTGACATTCTTTATTCAATCTTCATCAGTAGACTTCATAATTTCATCTTCAATTTCTGACTTTGGATTCTGCTATTTCACAATTTGCTTATCTTTTAATTTGGTATTATTGCTTCCTTGAACTATGAGAGCTTGATAGTTTCCCTTGGATGATATAATATGACCCATAGGTATCAATTTATCTTGATCCTTTGCTAGAGAATCAAATAATGTACTCAAAGAAGGCATTTTCCAATTCAAAATAACAATCTTAGTAGCATGAAATGTAGACATGAAAATTGAGTATTCAAGACCCAATTTTGATAGGATTGAAAGGATCAATTGATATTCCTTTTTATCAATCCCACATTGCTTGATAAATAGAAAAAGTGACTTGAATTTGGTAAAAAACCCCTCAATATAATCTAAACTACTTGGAATTAATGAGAACTCATTCTCCAACCGATGAACTCTTATCTCATCTTGAACTCCAAAGAGAGACTCAATTTTGGTCCATACTTGGTTTGGAGTGGTCAAACCATCTAGATGAAAGAGTAGATAAGGAAAAATAGAGAGGAAATGAAATCCATAGGCTTCATCCAACCTATTATTCCATTTATCTTTCTCAACAACAAAATTTAGTTAATTCTCCAAAGCTAGAGTAACTTTGTACGGTCGCTTATTGGGCAATAGAATGTCAAAATTTGGCTCTCCATTCATGATAGTTGAAGGGAGTTAGAACCATATCTGAAGAGGAATCTATGCTAATAAGTTGATGCACTCAATAAGATACTCTCCGCAACCTCCACAAATAAAACTAGGAGAAAATATTGTAAGCTTAATAACAAGCTCTTCTTTAGAGAGGGATATGGGACTGGATGTGCTCTGATAGAGAGAACATATAGCTCCTCAACTCTGTTGAAATTGAACAACCTTGCACTCCAATACCATGGATAAATAATAGATCTGATACTATGAATAAATAGAACCTTGATGCTAAGAAGAAGCATAGGATGTCCATCTATCTACAAATATAATTCTCACAAGAATGCACAAGGACAATAGAGAGATGAATAGCAATATTGGATACAAGGGAAGTGGAGAATGATACAATATCGTTCCATGTATTATTGATCAACTTAGTGTACATAAATAATACATCCTTCATAGGTAAATTCAAGTTTATTAGGAGACAACTCATGGTAGCTCATAAAGAAGACTTACCGAATATGATAAACCCCCATAGGTGGTTAAAGAACTTCCCAAATCTGTCAAGGACCTCATTAATTGGCTGAACCATGAGTGATAGAAAAAAATTTCTAATCATGTAATATAGAGAGAAAATAATGGAGGATGGTTTGGAAACAAAAGATAACAATTTCCTAGTTGACTAGCTTTACCTTTTCCACTAAAAAGATGGAATAAAGCAATATAAAGACATAATCTACAAGAAGGCACAATTACTAAATATGGCAGCCAATGAAGTGGGATTGATATAACCAAAATAAAGATAAATTTTCTCTTGGGGTATATATGGAAAGTGTTGACCAAGTGGTGTGAGTGGATGCCAGATATCTAGGCTAGTAGGTGGGAATTTAATAAAAAATTATTAAATATTGTTATCCTACTATTGTCTGGGTTTATAATATCCCAACATAAGAGATATAAGAACGTATATAAGTATCTCTATGTAATAAGTTTCCAAATACCAATATTTTGGTATTATTCCTGCTTTGGTGCGGTGCAGGTAGTATCTAATTCCAATTGAAAGGTCGTAGGCCAAGCAGAAAGATTATTATAGATACACCTTTATTAGTTTACATAGAATTTTCCACCCTCATCTATTAGTTATTCCGAAAATCAAATCACTCCAATAATTTCCTTGCGTAGCAGCCTCCACTACAAGTTGTATTTTCTATCGTGTCTATTGGAATGCCCCCTTCCTCCATTTCCCTTCCCAAGATATTGAAATCTTTTAGAATGCAGTGATAATGATGATAATTTGGTAACTTGGATTGAGCATGTTAAATAGAGTTCTAGTTCAAATTTTATTTTTTCATGAATGTTTCCACAATGTTTAGTCATTATATGCAAGATTATGGATTTGCACTGTATAGAAGTTTATAAGTGATCAACATGTTTCAGGTGGATGGTCAACCCAAAATGTGTCGATCACTTCTAAATTTCTACACAGTGCAAATCCATAATCTTGCACTCAAATTTTATTGTTTCAAAATGTTTTCACCATGATAATTTGTGAATATGGGTTGGGAATGGTTAATAAATCTTAACTAAAAATTGAAATCTACATGGTATTGAAAGGAACTTGATACTTTTCATTCAAATTGCTTGTTTTGAATGTTTGCCGAAATATTGTAATTGAATGAATATTTTTCTTACTTTTATTGTTAAAATTACATTTAAGTTGCTTTAGGTTGCCCAAAATTCCTTTAAACCACATACTAAAGATGGGAAATGGTTTGAATACCCATTATCCTCAACTTATAAGATATGTGTAAGATATTAAATGTGAAATATTTGATCTCATTTATAATGTTTTAAATGAGCATGATTTTGGGTCATGTTACTCGTCATATTGGATGAGGATTTCATGTGTGTTTCTTGTCACCCAATTTAGAAATTTTTAGGGTACTAACTTCATGAGGATAGCATTTACATTGGATTGGAGGAGATCTATTTCTACTTAACGATAGGTTGTCCTGGTTATGCTCTCTTTTCATGGTTGCATACTGGTGGTTGATGTATCACATGTTGGTAATTCTTGATATATATCTCACTATTTCTAAATAATATTACTTATTGCAAATTTATGATGGTATTATGGTGCATAGACATGTATGATTGTTGCTTGGTGGAAATATTAGGATAAAAAAATCCTAGCACAAGGTGATGTGTTTTGTATTTATGTTACTTGGAGGAGGTGCACCTAGCACTTGTATTCTTATTCACATAATTTAAACATGATTATTGAAGTCTTTTATGGATGGATACCTCCTAGTGTTAAAACCTTAGAATCTATTGGAGTGTTTGATACGCATGCTAATTTATGAAGACATGGACTATAATCTTTTTGTTGAGAAACATTGACCATTGTTTGATTAGGGAATTGCTTGATTTTCCTAACCTATTTTTGTAATGATCAGAGTTTATTGAGTTTATTTTGATTGTGGTATGTTACTTAGTGGATTGATCATCTTGATAGGAATAAATTATCATGCATCTATCACATTTTTACACTCATTGATGTAAATATTTTGGGAGGTTCATTACCCACATGTGAAGAATTTTGATAGTTTCCAAAATTAGTTTATTATATTTGCACATTGGTTTTTGGTATTTCCTTCTAATATGTGGTATTTCATTAATGGATTGAACTAAAAATTTATTATTTACCAATGTTCTTGGTTAACCAAGCATATGATCTTTCTGAATTATAGATAAAAGAACAAAAGGTGCAGAATTGACAAAAAATTGTACAGTAATGTATATCAGTAAATATTCAGAAGAATGGATGAAATAGGAGCGGTGGGGAGATTGAGGCGAAAGGAATTACGGTGCAAATATAGTGGAATTTTGGATTTGTGCATTAGTTGGGCTATTCTATGATGGTTCCTTCTCCTCCCTGTGGGGGGAGGGACCTCGAGAGGAATGCGCCCTTAGAGGATGGGTCTGCGGTTCCCATTCTAAGATCGAACATGGAAATCGAGAAAGGGAAAGGCCTAGAAATTTATCCTAAGTTGTATAAATATGGGGTAGGTACAAGTGGGGTCAAGAAAGAGGAGACGAATAAAGTGGAGACAAGAAGGATAGGACAATGCATCCTGAAATCCAAGACAGTGCCAATGCTTCAAATCAAATCAGAAAGAGTAAGGGAAGAAATTTAGTACATGAAATATCATACCCTCATAGGAAAATTTGTGGTGATATGGCACATAGAAAAGACCCTGGTATGGTGGATCAACACCACATGGAAACCCCAAGGGAACTTTGACCTTCAGCTGGGGAGAAAGACTTCTTCACAAGAATATTTTTTAACAAAGAAAATAGAATAAGAATTTTTTTATAACGGTCCCTATTTGTACAATTCGATGGGACTCTTCTTAAGGCCCTGGAAAGAAACATTTAACCTGATAAAGAAAACCTAACGATTTCCCCACTTTGGATCTGAATGTACTCTCTCCCAATGGAGTATTGGAAGGAAGAAACTATGATCGATATTGGGAATACCCTGAGAAACTTTGTCAAGGTATCAGAGAAAACTCGACAGTAGAAATATTTCTCATATGCCCAAATATGCATCTCCATCAACATTTATAAGGATCTACCAAATGGGATCGAGTTATATTGGGAGGATGAGGATTGGTTTCAAACTATAGACTATGAAAAGATTCCATTCAGATGCAGAAGATTCCATGAGAATGGACATATATTCTGAGGCTGCCCACAAAATAAAAGGCCAGGAGGTAAGAAATACCAAGAAAATAAAGATGCTAATGGTTTCATCGAAACCCAGATGAATAAAAGACAAGCCAGAAAGATCTCGGGACTAGAGATCAAAAAAAGGGTGCAAACTCAGAACATGTTTGAGATCCTTCAAGAAGACAAGGAAAGGAATAAATTAACCCAACAAACCGACCAGACTAAATTCAATCAAGAGAAGGATCTGGAATTAAAACTAAATAATCATGACAAGCCCTAAAAGATGCAACATGAGACAGCTAAGGAATCCACAGAGGTAACAGAGCCAGAAACTGAAGATATGGACATAGGAGATCTTGATCTGGATGGACCTGAAGCTACATATTCTTAAAATACCCCATCCCAGATCCCTCCCCAACAAGTTTCACTGCTGGAGAAGGTGATAATCCAGGAAAAAAAATGAATTTCTTTGTAGTAACAGTCGAATCCCCCAAAGAATCAGATGGAAAATAAACAAAAAAATAAAAGCAGGGAAGGCCCAACAACGTTCAAATAATCAAAGTAGTAGGGGCACAACTAATGGCTTCGGAACCATATCCAACCATAGATGCTACCCTATATCTTGCAACCCAATAATTTCCCAATGTGGATCACATCCTAGAATATTAGAGGCTACAGTAGTGCTCTAAAAATCCATCTTCTCAGAAGAAGGATTGAAAAAGAAAAATCTGGAATCATCTTTTTGCAAGAAGCCAAGTGCTTGAAAGAAGAGCTAAAAAGTATTGCTAGGAAATTTTGGAAGGGATGTGAGATAGTAGAGATTGACGCTAAAGGGACAACTTGAGGGATTGGCATCTTGTGGAACCCTCGGGAGGTGAACCTCTCAGGTTTCGTAGAAACAACCTTTTCTTTACTTGCTGATTTCCACATCTTAGGCACCAGAATTGGAGGAGTTTTTACCAATATCTACGGTCCTCCTAGGGCAGAGAATAAATTATCCTTCCTGGACTCACTTAATTTTATCGAGAACACCTCCAAAGACAAACCGTGGATCCTTGACAAATATTTAAACTTGATCAGGAATTTGAAGACAAAAAAGGTGGTATACGGAAACTAAACCATGCAAGTGTTCACTTCAATGATCTAATAGAAACCCTTGATCTCATAGATGTAAGAAACTCTAATGGTATTTTTACGTGGAACAACAAACAAGATAGAGACAGAGGGATAACATTTCAATTTGATCACTTTTTAATCTCTGAATCCATCATGATGGCAAGAGGAGAGTTAAAAGTGGTGGTACTCCCAACTGCATGCTCTAACCATTAGCCTATCAGTATTGAATGGAAAAATGTGGTGGTAAACCCTTGTAGACCCTTCAGATTTGAAAAGTTCTAGATCCTCTAGACGGACTTCCCCAAGAATCTCTAGGAATGGTGGGAGGGTTTCCCACCCATCAAAGGTACTTGAATGTACCAGTTCCAATAGAAAATCAAAATTATTAAAGACAACAATAAAAAATGGAACAAGGAGTCCTTAGGAAATATTTCCAAACAAAAAATATCTAGAATGCAAGATGCAAGCGAAATAGGCTCAAGGGATGAGCACAAGGTTCTTGGAGGAGTTATGGATTCAAGAAAAGATTCTACTCTAGGAATTCAGCTGATGAGAACAATAGGAGGAAGTCTATTGGAACCAAAAATCTAGGGGCAAATGGCTCCAAGAGGGAGAACGTAATACTAGCTTCTTCCACAAAGTGGCCATTCAACACCATTAAGGGAATAGACTGCCCATACTGAAGATGGAGGAAGGAGGCATAACCAAGACCCAGGAAGAGCTAGAAAGCATGTTGAACTCATATTTGTCTAATATGATGAAGGAGCCGGAAGGAGACAGAGAAGAATCCTAGTGGGAGGTGTATAGGTGCATTCCTAAGATCATCTCAGATGATCATAACCACATGTTGGGGAAATCCATTAAGATGGAGGAGGTTGAGGCTGATATCAAGCAAATGGATAAGGATAAATCCCCTAGGCCAAATGGGTTCACATCGAAATTATTCTGTGCTTCCTAGGACTAGATAAAGGAGGAAGTATTGGCTCTGGCGAAAGATTCCAAGAGGACTGAAAAAATTCTAAGATCTCTTAACTTCTAATTCCTAATGCTCATCCACTAGTAAAATGGAACAAAGGACCTAGGGAAAATAAAATTGATTGCTCTGTGTAATGTTATCTATAAAATCATCTCCAAGGTCATGGTTAACCATATTCGCCCCTTGCTTCCTCTAATCATATACCCTAAACATGCAGGGTTTGTGGAAGGCAGGCATATTCTGGATGACATAATCCTGGTCCATGAAATGATGCATTCGCTAAAAACCATGAAAATTCCAGGTATGCTCTTAAAATTGGATCTATCAAAATCTTATGACAAGATGAATTGGAAATGTTTGGCAGAAATTCTCAGGGCTTTTGGATTTTTGGAGGAATGGAATAATTGGGTCATGAATTTGGTTTCGTTTGCCTTCTTCTCAATCTTGGTCAATGGTTCTCCCTCATCCCCTTTCAATGACACTAGAGGAATAAGGCAAGGGGACCCCCTATCCCGCTTTCTATTCATCATTGTGGGTGAAGAACTTGGAATAATTCTCAAAAGAAGAAGATTTGAAAACAAGATCCGAGGATTATCCGTCACTATAAGGATGGAACCTCAAACCCACCAACAGTTTTTGGATGATAATATGTTCATGGGCCCATCCTAAGTTCAGGAGGCACGGGGCATAAAATACAATGTAAACACCTTCTTGGAAGAAAGTGGCTTAGAGATAAATAAGGACAAATCCCAGACCTATTTTTTCAATACTCCAAAAATTACCAAAAGGAACATTCTCAGAATCTTGGAATTTTCAGAAGGAAGGCTTCCATCAAAATACTTGGGAGCACGTTTAGCTGAATCCAATTTCAGATAAATTTACTAGAAAGAACTGCCCGATAAAATAAAATAGAAGCTTAGCCTATGGACCTTCAGATCTCTCAAATTTCCAAGTAAACTCACCCTGGTCAAATCGGTTCTTCAAGCAATGCCTATATATCTCTTCTCAGTGATGGTATCCTAAAAATTAGTTATCAAACAAATCAGAAACATCCCACATAATTTCATTCATGGGGATATGGAAGGGAACAAGAAGTGGCCAATGGTGGATTGGAAAACCATCTGTACTCCTAAGGCAGTTGGGGGCCTAGGGCTCCATGATCCTCTTGATAGAAACAAGGTAATGAGTGCTAAAATCTGGTTGAGATGGATCAATAATGAAGAAGAAACATGAGCCAAACTCTTGTACCTACAATATGCCCCACCCTATCCCAAACATTCCCTGGTTTGTTTTGGCAAAAACATTCCGGGATCTAGAATTTGGAAGTCAACCCAGGAAAACAGGGGGCTTGTAGAGAAACACAGCTTCTGGGAAGTTCAGGACAATAGGACATCTAAGTTTTATAGTGACTCCTGGAACCAAGAACTAGGAATCGCCAGTAGGGAGGACTCACCTATCCTCATCACCTATCTTCAAAACCAACCTTTGAAAATGGTGGCAGAATTCTAGGATCTCAGTGATAAGTACCGACTCTTCCTTTCCCGGAAAGAGAAAAATTAGTGTCAATCTCATGCTCCCAGGGAAAATGTGGATGAGTTCTTTTCAGAGCTTTGTTCCTAAAAGATTCCCAAGAATGATGGACTGGACAAACATAGATGGGGGCACTCCAACATAGGGAATTTTAATTCAAAAGAAGCCTTATCCCTAATGACAGAATACTTCAATCTAGAAAAGGAGGCTGAATGGGAAAAAATATGGGAGGATTCTGGTGGCCAAAGGTGGTGGATTTCAGCTAGATCGTGCTCAAGACACATTCTGACCTAGGATAACATCCATACTAAGCAAAACAGTGGACCTTCAAGATGCTGCATGTGTGAGGAAAATAATGAATCCATCAATCATCTTCTGGATGAGTGCCCTATGGCGGATTCCATATGGGAAAAAGAAGTGGCTAATTTCAAGAAAAACCATAGACACAGAGGAAGTTTGAACGTAACCATTGCAGAATGGCCCAAGAAGGTTTTCAAAAATTATATTGTAAACAGGTTGTGGGAGCTCCTCCCGGGCTTTACTATCTTGGAACTATGGAAAAGCCGCAATCTACAAATTTTTGAAAACAAACCTATAAGAGAGGGAGAAATATGGACCCTAATTGAAGCACACCTAAAAGAAATGACATAATTAATTCATTGGTCACAAGAAGACTTCACAGCCGAGGAGAATGAGAGAGTTATCATTTATGAACTAGGGACTTTCAAATTACTATTAACAACACGAGGTCCAAAGCGGTGAAAAATACCATGAACAATGTAAACTCCTAGATTCGTCCGCCTGCAGGCTCCTTTAAACACATTTTTGATGGAGAGGCTAAAGGAAATCCTAGGTCAATAGGCTTTGAAGGTGCTTTAAGGAATTATGTAAGAAAAATTCTCAGCATTCTTTGGGGATCCATTGGAAATAGTACTAATAATATGGTAGAACTAGAGGGCCTTATTAATGGTTTTTCTTGGGCCCTGCATAAGAAGAATACCCTGTTGTTGGTGGAAGAATACTCTCAGGTTATTATTAACATTTCCCGCAGGATTCAACACAGTGCCACCATCTCCCAGGTTTCGAAGAATTGGAGATGGGAAGGTCGTTTCTCAAAGCTCAAAAGGATTCTTGCAGGTCCCTCAACCATCCAATTCTCTCATGTCAGAAGATCAGGAAATAAGATGGCAGATGCTTTGGAAAACGAAGGAGTGGTTAAATTAACTCTTTCCATGTAGAAGAGCTTGACGATAATAGAAAAATCTCAATATAGGATCGATGTGAAAAATTGGCACAACTAGATCTGGAAGGTACGATTGAAGAAGGTAACCACCAGATATAGTTCACCCCAAATCAAATGGTGGACAACTATCAAACATTTCCATCTCAAACCTTGCCACGTGTCATATTCAATCCTAGCAGCAGGCCCTTCATCATCCCTGTGGATTATCCGGAAGTTTACAAGATGTACCCATTGCTAGATGGGGATGATGAGCCCTATGTGTAGAAACGTGGTTGTGGTACAAAGAAGGTGGCCAATGCAAAATGCACGTTTGGAAGAGAGAATGTTCTAGATGAGAGGATGAAAACTATTAATTATAAGGTTCAATTTGATGGTTGGTCCGTGCGAAGTGATTAAGAGGAGGTGGCACTGTGGGCTCTTTGGTACGATTCCTACGTTGGTTACTCCAAGTGTGGAGAACTTCATATATTTTTGTATCAAAGGGAAATCAATGGATGAGGAGGATGCTGATCTTTCTTGCATTATGAAATATATGGCAAAGTACGACAAACGAAAATTAAGGAAGGAGGCCAGGGTGAAGGGTAAGAACTCGCCACCATTTTCATTTTGGGGAATGATGGGATTCCTCCACATCAAGTGTGTTAGGGATATAAATACACCCTGGGTGGTTTGCAGAGACATCCATCTGGTTTGGTTTCTTCTGCTCTCTATTCAAAGCAAAGTCCTGTATAGTGATATCATGTTTCGACAATGGAGAGTCTATTGCCACTATAAGGGTAGTGGTTGAGGGGAGGGGAGCAGTAGGTCAATTCCTAGTACATCATTTTATCTTGCCCCCAATGAAGAAGATCCAAATTCTCTCTCTTTCAACTGGGGTGACCAATACATGGTTGAGACCCCTACGGCTGTCGAAGCCTATATCTCTTTGAAGGAGCAATGTTTTCTCCATGAATATGAGACTCACCAGGGACACCCTCTGGTGATCAACCCATTATGGACCATGAGGATTTTGCTAGCCCAAGAAAATCAGGCTAAGGTGTAGATCACCCAAGGCATTTGGGAATCCTTGACCCTCATTAGGAGGGCGCAGTAGGAGAACGTGGCGGGTTTTCGCCAACTAGATCAGATTGTTGCATATGTGCTTCATAGTCCACTGGATCCTACTAACACTCCTCAGATGTCAACCCCCAATGATCCCCCCCCCCCCCCCAGCAAGTGGTGTATATGTTTGGATTTTGGTTTGCATGTTGGGTGGTGAAATCTCTTCGGTTTAAGGTTCTTTTTTGTATGTCGGGTTTTGGTTCGGTGTAGTTTTTCTTTCTCTGTTATGCTATAAATGGACATGCATGGTTATCTCAGTCTTATTATAAATGGGAACAGCATGGTTTTTTTTATGTTGTAAATGGAATCAGGTCTATTATACTTTTAGCAGGCTTCAGGATGGATAAGTTGTTAGTCTAGCTTTGAATGGAATGTTTGCTAGTTTGGTCCTGCTACGGCGGAATGTTTCTGGTCTGATTTGGCTATGGATGTTTGAAAATTGTAGCCCCTTCAAAAAAAATTGGATAAACTGTATGAGCCCCACAGTAAAAAGCTTGGTCTGGTCTGGTCCATTTAGCTGATTAGGATTGATTGTAACACCATTTTGTATTATAAATAATAGAATGATTTCCTGCTTATTGATAATATAAAAAAAATTTGATCTTTCTTCCACACTTTCTTAAAGAAAATTTCTCTTATGGACATGGTTTTTATTTACAACACATTGTTTTGCAATTTATTTTTTCTTCATGGTTTGAAGTAATTATTTATGAAATTAACTTCTTTTAAACAACCATCTATGGCGCACTTGTGAAATTGAAATATTTTTATTGCTTGTTGATTCTTCTACACACACTTGTAAACTGCACCTCTCCTAATGTTATTTCTATACTATTTTGTAGTTAAAGAAGGGGTTATTTCTACATCTGCTCTTCGAATTATTGGAGGGAACACTCACATTGACTTATAATTATATCATTTTAAATATATTATGGAGGTTTCCTATTGAAAACCGCGTTGCACATTTACATTACTATTTTGGGGGGTTAGTTGAGGGGTTTTATTCTAAGAGTATATATATATATATATATATATATATATATATATATATATATATATATATATATGACTGAAAAATCAATTAACAATATCTAAAAATTAATACAAACAACAATATTATATAACAATTTTTATTTTAAAACATGCACCATGAATTTATTCTCAATTTGAGGCATATGTCTTAACACATGAGTATTAGTAACATCAATCAACTATAGACAAGATATGAAAACGTCTAATATCACTTAACCAAAATTATTATAATGATACATTTGAAATATGCATGAATCTATTAATGTTATTTTTCACTAGATCTAGTTCTAGATATGAAACAACATGAATCCCTCAATCAAGTGTGTTAATGAGTCCTGCATTTATTGAGTGTAAGTTCTTGAAGGAAGGTATAATTCTTAATGGTTATTATCTGTAGTCACTCCTAATAGTGAACAAGTAATAAAATAACCCTTTTTTACAAGTGTGCTCTAAATGAATATGTAATAATGGTCAACTTCATAATTACCTTGTTCAAACAATGAGTGTATTAGAAATTAGTAAATAGATAGTACAAATTTATTAGCCAAACAATATAACAACTAGTACAATAACTAGTCATGCTATTAAACATCTTGTATTCACACTTATTTTTCACTTCAAGCTTCAGATATTAAAAGGTTATTTTTATCTTTTGCAACTTCCATCTTTTCAAGGTACAACTCTTTTTCTATGATTTTTTGTTTCATTTCTTTTATCTAAATGTTGTGCAATGTCAAAATCATTTTTTCATATTTTACAACGTCAAGTTTTCCTTTATAATTAATTTGTTGTTTTTCCTAGGGTTACAACTCTGCTCGAACACTAGAAAGTTCATCATGATGTTTTTTATGTTTCCATTGTTTAAAAAGAAAGGCTGCAATAACTAGTCACACTATTAAACATCTTGTATTCTAACTTGTTCTTCACTTAGAACTTCATAACCTAAAAGATTATTTTTCTTTGTTGCAAATTCCATCTTTCAAGGACCACCTCCTTATCCTTACTTTTTTTTAATTTCTTCGATCTAATTTTGTGCAGTGCCAGAAGCCTTTTTTAATATTTTGCAACATCAAATTTACCTTTACAATCAATTTCATGTTTTTTTGATAGATGCAACTCTGTTGTAACACTAGAAAGTTCATCATGATTCTTTTATGTTTCCATTGTATAGATAGAAATACTACAATAGCCATTCATGCTATTAAACATCTTGTATTCACACTTGTTCTTCAATTTGAGCTTCAGACCCTAAAAGCTTATTTTTCTCTATTGTGACTTCCATTTTTTCAAGGTCATCCTCATTATCCTTGATTTTTTGTTTGATTTCTTTAATTTGATTTTGTGCAATGTCATAAGCCTTTTTTTTATTTTGCAACATCAAGTTTTCCTTTAAAATCAATTTGTTGTTTTTTCTAGGATTCCAACTTTGATCAAACACGAAAAAGTTCATCACAATGCTTTTCAGTGACATATATCGCTACCTTTAATACATTCTAAATACTTACAACTGTTATGTAAGTGCTTTGAATATTTTTTATATATGTTTTAATTTATTGTTGATATCAATAAATATATTACAAGTGTTATGAAGTTTTATATAGGTCTACATCAAGCAACCAGAATCACGAACTAAATATCATTTCTTGTTAAAGATAAATCAACACAAGTTTCCATTCCTAGGTTGTAGGTTAGTTTTGAACATGTCTATTTATGTCGGCCCTCTTGTATGTGATAGCATTGTCCCAACAAATACTAAATCTCTACATGAGACTGCTTGAAATTTATGTACTCTATAATTCTAAGTCTTCCTTTGTTGTGAAATTGACTTTTTTGCACCTCTTTCAAGTTGTTTTTAAAGAATCCACTAAGTTGGAATGTAAAATTTTATATGTATGTCGAATGCTTTGATGTTTAAATCAAAATGTTAAAATTTGTGTGGATTTCAAATGTTTGGAATATTTTTACATCAAAGTGTAAAATTTTAATATGTAAATTGAGTAGATAGTGTTGTTTAAATATATATCCTTTATCAAATGGAAAGAGAGGGGTATTCGAGTTAAGAGCATGTATTCGAAGTCATCATGCATTTAGAAGTCATCATGTATTTCCATATCTACTAATAACCAAATATTGTTAGGTTCATCATGGGATCTATACGAGCTTCTTGTATAGTTCCCATTTAGGTGGTCAACAGTCAGGTTAAAGGGACACAAATGTTTCCCCCATATATTATATGGGAGAACATAAATATTCTCTAACTTATGCTAGTATGACCATTTATATGTTAATATATATATCAATTATAACTTTCCACATGTCTTTAATAAGTGTATTTTTACACACAAATTTATGTGTTTTTCTTTTAAGTAGAGCAAGGTTCAGAACAGGGTCGTAATTATGCACAAAGGGATGAAGGTCGAACAAGGAGGGTATACATTGAACAAGTTGAGGGTTGTACACTCATAACACTATATCCATATGATGTACCTAAGAATATTCCATGGGATAGTAGTGATCAACAATCAACCCTTGAAATTTGTAGATCTCACTATAACAAGTTTCAACATAATCTTTCTAGTTTGGATCTCCCTCCCGACAGAAAACAAAGTATGGAGATTATTTTTCAATTATTGAAAAATTCATTAAGATATATGAGGGTCTTGGACCAACTAGAAATGGTTTTATTGAATTTATGCGTAGGACAAGAGAACAAGTGATGGGCTCAGACAAGTAATCTATTGTTAAAGAGAGAGTGACGAAAGAACAAGCAAATCAAGGAGGCCTAAAGTGAAAAATGTTAAAAGTGAAATATTTCAAGAACCCTGAGGTTGGACATTTATTATATGATTTGTTCCTTGCAGCCTATGGTAATTTTCCATGGAATGATGAGGTTCGTAACTATGTTGCTAGATTTTTTTATTCTGGGTTTTTCTTTTAAATATGAATCCAAACTATATTGATATTAATTCTAGATTTAATGGAGTTGTAAAGGGAAAAATATATTATTGAAAAGGTTCACTTCGATACCCCATAAATCTTAGACATTCAACTCAGATATCCCATCCACTTAGGATTGTGAATTTAAGAGGAAAGATGGAGCCCATATCCCATGTTGGGAGAGTTGCAAGGGATTTTGTGGTTTAATTTTTAATGTCAACATTAGTAGGATTTGATGTGGATTGGGTCCAGAGAAGGATCGACCCACTTTTCGTCAAAGTTTTCTTTATCGAAGCAATGAAAAGGTGGAATCAATGAGCATTGAATATGTTAGGTCCTATGCAAAGGATTGTCACTATATAGCCTCAGATGTCCTAATTTATGAAATAGAGAGTTGAGGAGAGGTTCTTTGTTTATATCCATACAATCTATAATTGTTTTATTCATTTTGAATTTAACTTTCTGTTGTTATATCTATGGCTTTGTATATTTTTTTATATAGTAATTCAAATTTTATGTTTAAACTTTTATTAATTGCATATTACTAGATTGTTGAATGGTCATGATTTCTGATTCTCCACTAGTGAAAATATAGAAGATCATATTAGAGAGGTATATATTTATTAAAGCATATCATTTGATAAAAATTTCATTTTAGGTAACCTTTCTGCATTTTATTATGAATGCATGGACACATTTTGAAATTGAAAATTTTGTTTGTCCACAAGTTCCTTTAGGTTGAAAATTTTTCAATGACATTCCATCTCGTGTAGCATGTTTTAAAATAATAAAATTTTTAGTTTCGATAAATAAAGAGTTATTTTATTTTACTCACATAATGTTTTATTTAATAACAAAATTTAAATTTCACGATACACATGGTAATCAAGAAAGGATCAGAATACCCAACATAGGTTATTGGTACTATGATGGATGTTGACATTGGTAGAGAGTTAATATTGTTTATAAATTTTTATTCTTTTCAATTTTATTTATTAATTTAGTTTAATTTTTAATTAAACTGATATTCATAGATTTTTTTATACATGTTACAATGGGGAATCGTCGAGAAAATCTGGAGAATACCACACCACATGATATTTGTCCTCTAATGGACATGGACATAGGCATTAGACATTGAAGAACTTTATCTTTGGATTATATATGTGTTGAACTTCCATATTTTATTGGATGAGAATTTTGTTTGGATTATTTACATAGTATACTTGTTTGTTAAATGTTTTCATAATTTTACATAATGTCCATGAATATATGTATCAATTTAAATGTATGAACTTTATGATTTTATTTCAATCATAATTTAATAATATAGTTCAATTTTATTAGGATTGAAATGTCATTTAAAATGTCTTATAGTAATGTTTAATATTATTGGTCATGGTAATATTTTTATAGGATTGAAATTTCATAGTAATGTTCAATATTGAAATGTCTAGATTAATAGTATAGTTCAACTATGCTAGGATTGAAATGTCATGTAAAATGTCATATAGTAAAGTTTAATAGCAGTATTCATAGTAATCTTTTGGTAGGATTGAAATTCCATTGTAATGTTTAATAATGTTCAATATTGAATTGCCTAGTTTAATAGTATAGTTCAATTTTTTTTGGATTATATAATTAATCTTTAAACTTACAATTTTGAATTCAATGTACAATGAATGTTTAATGTTTAAACTATATATGCAGCTGAAATCATGGCAAATAAAGATAGAACAATTTGTTTTCTTGTAATCATAAGCAAGGATTCCAAGATTGTGAAGCTTAGGCTAAATTAGATCAAATTATTAAAAACAACAGATATATGAAAATTCATCTATTTGTAGTTGAATCATTGCGATAATTTACAATAAGCTTCACAATCCTAGAATCCTTGTTTGTGATTAAAAATCAAATGGTTGTTATATCCATTTGTCATGATTTCAGTCTTATATGTTCAAATCATTATTCAATTTCAAGGAATTTAATATGTGCATGTACACAATGAGATAGAAATTTTAAATAAAAATAAAATTTCTTTCCATAAGTTCAATGTTTATAACTTGGAAATGTTTACTGTAAAATTGCCATTTAAATTATATAGGAGAATGTAACATTGATCAACATTTAACAAGGAGTAATGAAGGAGGAAAAATGTCACACTTTTGTATGATTTTTTTCGACAATATAAGTTTGAAATAAATGTGAAAATTATTTTCATACAAAAAGTTAAATGTTGACAAAAAATTGAACACAATAAAAATATTTATGTCATAAAATCACCGTTTAAATTATCTATGAGCATGTATCATAGATAAATCCATTTAAAAGGGAGTACAAGAAAGGACAAGTCTTTATCACACTTCAGCATGAGTTTTTTCATCAATATATATTTGAATTAAACATTCAATTATTCTTCATTCAAAATTTAAGTGTTTCCAAAAAACTTTTAACGAATTAAAAAATTGTCACAGTAGCATGCATTCTTTCAACTATTTATATTTCGATATCAACAATATATACAATTTCAGATGAAAATATAATTTATTCATGTGTACAATTGTTGACAAAATACATTAACAAATTAAAAAACCTATCAAACATTGAACAAGAAGCAAGAGAGGTAAGAAAGGAAAATTATTTATGTTACATGTTTTTTGGATGAGTTATTCCAATTATTTTCAATTTCAATAATTGTACAAATGTATAAAATCAAACTTTACAGACCATCTTGAATTAAATTAAATTTCCAAGCTAGAAAAATCATCCCAATCAAAATATTAAAGAATGTATATATTTGAACATACTTGCACCCTTATCTTATGATTTATTTTTTTGAGTGTACAAGACAACGGATTAAATAAGAAGTCACTTAATGAAATAATGACTTGAAGGAGGTGTCATGCCCCAACTAACCCTTAAATATAAGTGTTATCCCTCAACACCCCCCTTGCAAAGCTTGTAGGATCAGTTTTCAAACGATGGTGCTATATATGTAATAAATATTTTCTCTAGGTTTGTATTTGTAATGATGCAACAATTCAATGGTGTAACAATCATTTCCAACTACACGGGACATGCGCTCTTCTACATAGTATGAAAACATGTATTGCAATATTTTTGCTACCTATAGACATACATACACATCTAACAGAAAAGACATCAAATGCATCCAGGCGGTAAGAAATTTTGTTCTTCCTTGTTCAAGAAAGATTAAACAACGTTTGGTAACTAAGCATTCAACTCAAATTTACTAACGATAGAATATAATGTATATATCCAATATATATAATGCATAAGATGGATAGAGTTTGAGATACTTTTCTAAAAACATAGTACTGGAAGTCCATCCTCAATCATTTGTTCATGTTCAACATTGGACATTCTCCATGTATTAGTTTTTAATATTTTTTCAATGGAACTTGTTTTAATTTTACTCGAGATGCACATACTAAATGACTAAATTGACAACATATGACATCGAGTTCATAATCTCGAAAGTAAATATAATTTTCAGTTTCATGAGTTTGTTGAAAAAAAAACCTTTTGATATGATTTATCCTCTCTCATATATAAATCATTTGTCATCATAGTCCTCCAATAACTTCATATTTATTTTAGTGCATCACATCAAATAATATTTCAACTTTGCTTTGTTGTGTAAGGGTGCAAACACAGAGAAAACATCTCCTGTAGTCAACAAATAATTTGTATTGTAGATGTACATGCTTCATATGAATTTAACAATGAATGTTTTTAGTAAATAATACATTACCTTCTATGACAAGATCTGAAATTCTATCACCATTAGATGATATTGTTCTTTTTTCTGATTTTAGTTCTTCAAAGCTTGCAAGTGGCATTTTCCCCTTTGAATCAATTTATTTGTGTTTCAAATTTTTTACATAGTTGTTCATTACATTTTTAAAAAATTCCATAGATTCAATGATTTCAATGAAAATATGCAAAAATATGATTTCTTTCTATTCTCAAATGCAAACACATTTTGGATGCTTTTGTTTGAATATAGTGGAAGTCTACAGTCCCATGTATGGTGCATGCCTCATATGGGATCGATCTATTTATATCTTGGATTCCAATAAGCCAAAAGAACTTGCACAATATGACAAATCGCAAAGGACAAATTTTAATGTTAGTTTACATATAGTTTAATGTTAGACTTACAAATAATGTATTTTTTTAATTGACAATTAATAGAAATAAAAAAAATTGTGTACATACATGCACAGATATTTTGAATGTTGATTATAGTCATGTCTTAGATGTAATTGACACCATTGGAAAATTTCAACATCTGAATGAAATATCATGGAGGAATGGTTCATTTTCCATCTTTGAAGGGACCTTTTTAAACGTGCTCATGCACCATCATGTTCACCTTTTCCATGTCTAGTTTTAAAGAATTCCAAGGATGTGTAATGCTGGATTTTTTATGAAATTATGAAGCCGACATCAGAAAAAAAAGATCATGAATATTTAATTTTTCTTTCACATCCATCCAAACATATCCAATGTTCATTGAATTTAACTTTACGTTTTTTTAATGATTCATAGAACACATTTTCAATGCAATGTTGTACAAAATGTGTATCATGTGTATGATCATCACCGATATAAAAAATAATATTCTTTAATCACGTATCAATTTCCACATGTGATTTCAATGCCATCAACATTATGTTGAGAATTTCTACATATAAGATGGACAAATATCAAAACTTGGCCAAAATGATAGTATTCACTTTGTATCTCCTTTTGTGCAACAAATGTGTAGTTTTCTGCAAAATCAACCATGGACAAAATTGTTCTAAGTGGAAAATTTTCATGATAATATTTTAATTGAAGGTCTTTCCATATTTATCTATGTGAATTATTGATGTATTTAAAAATTTTATTTTCAAATTTCTTCAAAAAAACTGCCACAATAATTTTTCTTCTCGCAAATCAATCCATTTAGAAATCACATCACTAGAACTTGTAGAATAATTGATCTCCAATGAACGGTTACATTTGATAGAGACTAATCATTATCAATAAGATATTTATTATGGAATAAATATATATTTCCACAACTAGCATAGTGTGTTCCGTTGACACATTTCTCATTATAAAATAGTTCATCGTGATCTCTCTCACATAGAATTTGTTATATGAATTCATGTATTGTGGGTGGATGTGGTGTATTTGGACAAAACGTTTTACCAAATTCAAGAAAAATCCTTTAAAGTAACATGAACAAAGTAATGTTACATCAATAATTAACTACAAGTCTTTGAGCACTAGCTATATTTAAGCCTCATTTTTAGAGGGTATAAAATGTGCTCCTTGAATGTGGACTAAAGTTATAGTATATAATGAAGATCATCATGATTAATAAAAATAAGTTTGGAGAATGCAACTTTTGGGTTTACAATTGAGAGAAAATTTTATTCTTTTCTTTAAGTTTTTGTCGTTCTTTCGATTAGAGATTTGATATTTTTCATTGTAAAGTGAGTTATTGTCAAAAAAAATAAAATGTTGAATGATACATTGATAGGTCATATTGATGTTCATATTTTCATTTTTTTGTCATGTTCATATTCATATAACATAATAATATTACAAGGTAATACTTGAATTTTTGTTACGATGTTTGGAAATTAGACATATAAATTAAGATTCATTTTTGTTTATCATTTGAATATATAATTAATTTATACAATTGACATTATACAATGAATAGTTAATTTCCTTATTAAAAATCATTTATATTATTTTGTAATGATCAACGTATAGTTGCAACAAAATAAATATTATTATATAAGTATAATATTATGACAAATATTACTACATTATTAAGAAAATTATAATAAATTATAATTTCAATAGAAATTATATAAGAACAATATTAACACCAAATATAAAAAACTATTACATAAACATAATACTATGAAAAAGTATAAAAATTTTATAAAAATGATATTGTGACAAACTATACAACAATCATAAATCATGGAGTTTCCATAAATTCAACACCTAACAATCATAAACATTTTTTTTTCCAATTGCCCATCACTCGGGGCATGCCAATAGTAATGAACCATTGGTTAAGAAACACAAGATAGGGGCATCTAAGACATCAAATTCATCCAAGGATTGCACCCATGTCAGGTCACACCAACCATGAACATGGCTGAATTTTTTGTGTCTCCTCCCAACTAGGTCACCTCTAAGGGGAATTGAACCTAGCTCACTCTATTGAAGACACCCACACCTTAACTGAATGACCTATCGATAATTTTCCTAAAAAACATAAACATCGTGATCATGATATCATAAACATGAACATAAAAGTAATCAAACTAGCATAAACATTTAACCATAAGTTTTGACAAAAACGTACATGCATCATCCATTAGAGGAAATTTCAAATCAGAATGGGCCTCTTAAAAAAATTAATAAAATAATACTTAAAATAATAAAATAATATTATTAATTTTGGAGGAAAGAAAAAACTACTTTTTTGTTTGTATTTTCGACATATCTCCCCATGTTTTTACTCTAATTTCGATCAGGAGAGCTCGTTGGATACAGAATTAAATTTCGGTCGGGAGAGCTCGTTGGATGACATTATCATCATGTTTTTTTAGGTATTTCTTGTTTTTTGGGTAGCGGGGTCTATCAAAATTATGTTTAGTGGGTACTCGTTGGATGTGAAATTTAATTCTGCATCCAACGAGCTCTCCCGATCAAAATTTGAGTAAAAACGCAAGGAGATATGTCGAAAATACAAAAAAAAAAGTAGTTTTTTTTATGATACCTATCCCCAAATTTATATTAAAAAGGTGTTTAATACCTATATAGTATTTAAAATTTAAAGCAATTTCATTAGCTAGCACATTATGACATGGAATTTGAATTAGAGTTAAAAGGCCATTTTGAGTTGAAATTTCCTCTAATGATAATTTTCACGACATAAACATAAACATAAAGATGTCATTATTATCATTGTCATCATCTAACAAACATAAAAATAAACACCACCATATATACCATGATACAATTATTAACATAAAACCAAAAATAAGGATGAAGATATCATCATATACATTACATCACATATTCATATAACATATACAAATAAAAAATTTAAACATCATCTAAAACACATAACTAATAATACATGTAAACATAATTAATGTTCTATGATCATTATTTTCACCACATAAATAAATAAGAATCAACATACACATGAAAAATTTAGTGTGTGTATATATATATATATATATGAACATATATAACATCAAATTCATGATACGATATGTCAAATTTAATAATATATCTCCATTTCAATAACTGCTATGACATATCTGCTCCACCTCTGCCAGTAAGGGGATCATCAATATCTCTTCAACCAAAGCTAGATGCATCATCAACTCCACTAATAGAGATAGATGCAATATCAACACCTATACCATTAAATCAATAGGCATCAACACCTTTACCAGAAACGAAAGGAGTTGTAAGAGAAGGAGGGATAGGTCCATCAAGACAAAGTGTACAACCCTCTTGGAGCATATCTAAAATAGAAATGGTTGAAGTGGGAAGTAGTGGATGGTTTGATCGATGAGTGGGATCAAAGGGTGAGTCAAGAAGGAGTAAAGGAGATAAATATGTAGCATCATCAGAAAGTATTAGTCGGATTAGAATACTAGATGATGTCAAAGGAGGTGGAGGAGGAGGACATGGTGGAGGAGGATGAGATTGATGAAATATTTGAGGGAGAGGAGGAGGATTTTGGGGCTAAGGAGGAGGTGCAATGGATGTTGAGGATGTGCCACTAGTAAAATTGGCCGATGGAGAATGAGTTGGACTAGGTGGCAAAGTATGTCCACCATCGTCTGATGATGAACTACTATTATGGATACCATCTAAAATATCACAAGCACCAAAAATGTGCCATAAAAATATAATCATATAATCATGAAGCATCATCCATAGATATGTATGGCAAGGTTTCTTGATAATGTACCTCACTTTTATAGGGTGAACCTCTCAATCCTACAACATCATAGACAACTTGTCTGCAATATCCTATAATAACTTCTCATCTATCCTGCGTTCAAAGAAAGATATGGATAAATGGGGTTCCCCAAGATGTGTTGTATCTAGATACATATCCTCCTCATCTTGAATTGGAGAAAGTGGCACATCTCCATAAAATATCCCAACATATGTAAAATATATAGTACACAATAATAATTAGACAATATCATTAAAAATTAATTTCATATAACAATTTAGGATAATTTTCTTTTGCATTAAGTATAAAATTAATAAAATCCAACTAGATTATTCCAAACATAATGCTAAAGTTACCTCTAACAAATATTGGATAGTCCTCAGTGAATAAGATGTTGGAACACCTTGTATAATCTAAGCTTATGTATGGATATGGAACCATGTCTAATCTAGGTGGTTTCTCGCTACCCAACATCTCAATCACATCTGTGGTAATCCTCACTTGAAAATCATGCTTCCCGCTCTTGGAAATAATCTACACCCACATGTAGATAGACACATTTTTCATCAACCTAGGAGGGTTCCGATCAAAACATGGCCTAGTGGCTGAAAATATCTCACAAAATAAACAAAACAACTCTAAATTGAAAGGGAAGTTCACCCTCCCACCAATACATGCACAAAATTGACTTAGAAAGTAACAAAATTGTCATAAACAAATAGTATAACACATAATGCATCTAGGTCCCTGTAGTAAATAATCAACATAATATAATAAAGAGTAGCTAATGCACTTCCCATCACTGGTGATATGCATGATGGTCACCACCAACAAAGAGAGGAACCTAACATCCTCTCTACCAAAATAAGCAATGTAAATTTTTCCACCACTGACATGAAAATAAGCAGGATCGGGAATGTTTGGGTCAACATACCTCTGAACATATACTAGCTGAGATGATGCTACATCCCCAACTCAAATCTCAAATAACTGAGGAAAGTCCTCAACTCTCCTAGAGGGCCCCATGATAAAATATATGTCCTCCTTAGTGGGTCAAAACCATTGATCAAGACCAACTAGTAACGCCTAGCTATGATCATCCCATCATACCATCAACCGGGTGAGAAATGTAGCATTCCCCCTAAGGGATATGGCCTTCTGATAGAGCTAGAAGATGAAAAATCTCAATAGATGCCATGTCTATGGTGTAATAGGACAGGGGTATAAATCTCTCTCCTTCTCGTTCGCCTCCCACTCTCTCTGAAATTGATACTGGTCAACTTGAGCTTCCTACTGCTTCCTCTCCTTACGATGCTCACATATTTGTTTCACATATAAGATGAATGATCTTGTCTCATCAAAATAAATATAAAAAACATTATACGAGAATTATATGTATTAAAATAAAACATTATTTTTTTGCAAAAAAATTACATATGGTGCACTTATATCAATATAATGCACCATACACTATGCGCTTATATCAATATAACACACCGTAAAGTTGGCGCGGTTATTTTTAATGAATGCACCGATTGTTAGTTTATAGTTTTTAAATAAATTTTATATTATGGAAGTGCGCTGCTAAAGAGTAGCACATTGATAATCCAGTGAGTTTATACCATGTAACCACACCGTTTAATGTGCGCTTACGTAATGTAAAATCACCACTGATGTGTTGACATCTACCAAAAAGTTGGTCTTTATATTTTCTTGTTATTCTTTACCATTGCATTAAATACATATAGGAACACCGTAACGTCTAATGCACCTATGTGTACTAAATGAACCAATTATTAGTTTATAGTTTTTAAAATACTGTCTATGTTATCATGATGTGCTACGAGGTAGTATATAATTATTGATGCGATGCGTTTATATCATTTAAATGCACCATTTAATGTGAACAAACGTGATGTAAATGCATCACAATGCTCCTATCGGATGTCATAGCACCGAACAACGATGCATGATGTATGTTGGATAATTAGTTTTTTCATTTTAATGGTAATATTTACTAGTGCGTTTAATACATATTTGTGCACCGCAAATTCAGTGTGCTAATGTCTAATGAATGCACCAAATATTAGTTATAGTTTTAAAATATATTTTATTCTATGGAGATCCACTAAGAAAGTGTAACTCACCGGTATTATGATGGATTCAATCCATTTAGATCACTCTATTGTCAATGCACCTTGTAAAAAATTACAGTGTGCACCATGGTCCAGGGAAATCGAAATGTCTCGAACGCACTGCACAATTTTTATTTTTTTAAATGCTAAATTAAGTCTTAATTGCAAAAATTTTAAATTATAAAGTAGGAATTAAGTTACCTCTTGAACCGTTCATTGGGGAGGAATCTTGTCTATGTAAGGAGAATTTGTTTTTTCCATCATTTTGCAAAAGTAAAACTCAATTCAACAACCAATAAAAGGGACCAATGTGTCCACGGGGAGTGGAATGAGCAATGATGGTAGGGGTCTAGGTGAGTTATGGAAGACATCAGTGTAGATGGCTCAGACACACTATGGAGGGGTGAAAATTATTTTGATCGCAGGGTGATTTTTCTTTATAAAACCTTATTCTAGTCCACCATATAGTTGAAGGCACCGGTGTGTTATCATTACACAACCGCACCACAATGTAGGTTTTTAAATTAAATTTCTTTATTAAGTTTTATTTTTTAACAAATTCCAACCAGTGTGGTTTTGATTTACACATGCAGTGGGGAATTTGTTAGTAATGAAAAACACGTGTTTTTCATAATTTTTTTTAGTTGATGTTTTTCCTAGGGTGCTATATTGTTTTTAGGAGCTGCTTGTGTGTTAGGATTTTATATGCCTCGATGCAGTAAACATAGAAAAATGCATTTCTATGGTTTTAAAATTTTGCTTTTATTTCTAATAATATTTTTTAAACACATGTTTTTTTTCGTGCGACATTGTTATTTGGTGGCCCTAGTATGTTTTGGTTATACATGCACTGTTGTGTTCATTCTTCCAAAATGAAAGGCATCGATTTTATGAAATTTTAGTGCTATCCACATAATTTTTTAGTTTTTTTAGTTTTTTTGGAGCACGACAGTGTTTTCTCGAGGTCCTGTTGAATTTTGTATGTAAACACATCAGTGTAGTACATCTACTAATATGCACCATTGTTGGGTATTGAAATACCCCTTTTTGACCACACCTATTATACTATTTTTTTCCTTTTCCTAGTTCATTCTCTACAGGTCAGACAGATGTTTTCCTCTCAAATTGAGCCTTGAATCTTTACAGGTATGATTAATTATTGTTTTATCTTATTAATACCTATGATTGTTATATTAAGAAATCTGTTTCTTGAATTATGATAATACATCTTGATTTCATAAAGATAGTTCAATCTTTAAGAAGTATAGGTGTAGCAGTCTGGGTGGTTTGAAGAGAAGATGAGCTTTAGATGCCAGTTTCTACTTTCCAGTCCCAGCTCCACACACTAGATGCAAAAAGAGGGCGTAATTCCATGTGTAGATGCATCAGACTTAGCTGCAATAGAATCAGCTGCGACAATGCATTCCTACTTAAGGCATAGCCACAATAGATAGGGTATATCTTAAATTGGTTTCATTTATTCATTAATGGTTCGAGCAACAGGATTCCCTATATTCTCTACTTTCATTCAATTCCACTCATAGTTGCAACAGCTTGTTGTAACAAGGCAGCCAAAATATCGTAGATCTTCATGGCTGGTTGATATCAGTGGGTGAAGGTTATGATTGTTCATGTATAAATATTGGGAAACATTATGAGCCAAGGGTTGGATGATATTTGATCAGACTGTGTAAGTTGTGATAAAGATATGTACTTTGTAATTTGTCATTTCAATATAAGGAGTAGTTTTCTTCTGATTTTTGCGTCTTCACCTGTTTTAGTTCCAGCATCTCTATTCAAAGGCTGGGCTCGCCTTCCATAGATAGTGTCGAGTTAATTACATGTTTTGATCGTTTTGTTGTGTTGTGTGGAAATTTTAGTAATTGCATAATTTACAGTAGCTGCAACAATAATGATTTATCATTGTAGTTCCTTTGATAGGAATGTTTGCATTTCCTTTAAGTTGTAACTGTGTGGTGTGAGATTCGACTGTGTAGGTTAATTTCAGCTTTGCATGTGTGACAATAGTTGTTATAGTCAAGCTTAGCTCCAGTTCCTTTCAATTACTTATATTTCTGAGGTTTGCTAATTCAGTCAGATTATGGTTTAGAGTTTTTTTAGTTCAATTATAGTTATTCCCAATTTTTAGATTAGCTGAATTAAACTAGTGATGATGGATTTACATATAGTCTGATAATATTAGGATTTAAATTTCTGCAAAAGTAAGTCTAGTTATTTATTTCTAGATTCATTAATTTTTGGATTGATATTGTAGGAGGTAATTGCATTTCTGAATTCCTAGGTGGGTAATTTAGATTAGTTTAGCCATGATAGTAGTTTGACTGAGCAGATAAGTAGGATAGTTAATCTTTCATTCATTTGATCAACTACTTAGTGTGTATGCACAGACAGTGTAAATTATCTTTGAAATAAAATACTTCCCTAGGTCGACAATTTATATTGAGCATTTTGTATGTTAGTTGTAATTAAATTGCATATAGAGTGACCAACATTTTTTGCGCCATTGTCGGGGAAGGTAATTAATAGACACAGTACTAGTTGCATCCATTCATATTTATTGTATAGGTTCTAAGCTAGCATGTTTGGGTTGCATGAATATAAGGAGAGTACATCGTAACATTCTGAGAACCCCCATAACTCCCCAGAATACTAACTTTGCAGATGGTCAAAGTGAGATGGAAGTCCAGCCTTGGGAAGGAGGACAGTCATTAATGAGGTATTTAGAAGAGGTAACTCTTCTATTGGAGTTTGGCATCAGGGATCATCATCTATTAGAAGAGGCCTGATTACTCCTAGGTTGGGAGCATCAATTTCCACGATGGAAAAAACAAGAGAAGCTCTGACACCATCTGGTGTCCCTGCAGATAGAGACGGAGCTAGTGCTATGAGAGGAGGTGAGTTGGAGGTGGTTTACCATGTATATGGGAGAGAGGTCACAAAGGAGGAGTGGTTATAGCTGCATCAAGGGTGGGAGAATCAAAGGAAGAAAATACAAGAAAGAGCAGAAGAAAAAATGAATAACAGACATGATCCAGATGATCATGACGAAGGAGTAGGGGATAACCATATAATAATGGCATCCCTCCACCTGAGGAGAATATTTCCATACTTCAATTCCCCATCCTACATCCAATTGGTCAACCCCCCATGAAGAACATTTCACCATCAGTACTACCACGCTTTCATGGGAAAGCCATAGAGGACACAAACGAGTTTTTTTTTTAGTTTGATATCCTTTGTCGCAGCTATGACTACATGTCCAGTGGGAAAAAATTAAATATTTTCCTAGCCACTCTGAAGGACAATGCTCTGTGATGGTTTATGATCCTAGGTGGTCAGACTATCACCACTTGCGAACAAATGAAGTGCCTGTTCCTTGGAAAATACCAAGAGTATTTCAAGACCAAACACAAAAGGGAAGAAATTTTTAAGATGGTGTATCAAGAGGAAGAAATTCTGGATGAATTTTTGGATAGACTTTTGTACAATGTACAGAGGGTAGGACAAACTGACATGGGAAGAGATGTGCTCAAAATAATCCTATTACGTGGAATCAGAGAAGATTGCCTAAATATGTTGAACCTGCTGGGGAAATGGTATATATCAAAGGAATCCTTTTAATATATCATCTAATTATGTTGACTATACTTAAGAGGATCCTCTAGAACCAACAACTGTAACAAAGGAGTGGACCGAGATGTCTTCAGCAGAACACATAAGTCATATAATTAGGGAGCCACTCGGTCAGAAATAGGAAGCCTTCTGGAGAACTTTAAAATAGAGATGATGAGCTCCATTTCCTCAAACATGGATGTCTTGAGAGAAAAGTAGAGGCAAGCAGTAGAAGACTTGACACTCGACAAATTCTATCCAAGATGTAGAAAGAAACACCCCCTGAGGGAGTGTCCACTTGACAAAGTGGAAGTATGCCAACTCTGTGAACTGAACCATGAAACTAAGGAATGTTCTTCTCTTTCCTAGGTGAAGGAAATCCTACATGAATCTACTCCTGACATGGAACAAGCATTCTTCATCACTCAGAAGAAGACCTAGCAACCTCAAGATCAAGGTATTCATCCAGACCCATCACCTTTCTAGAACAATATGAATAATATGATTGATATGAATCACATGAATACACAATTGCCTTCATATTATTCTAAAAATCAATGACATACATCTCAAAATGTCATGCAAAATCCTAACTCTTAGTCACCATGGACACCACAACAACCAAACCATCCAATTTCCTGCTCTCCTGGATGGAGGAACTCCCATCCAGGGAATCATTTTTCTCATAACCAACCCCCTTATCAATAATTACCTCATAAATAGTATCCTCCTCAACCTTACCCTCACCAATAGTACCAATAACCACAAATGCAACTTCAAAACAATGTTGCACCAATGAATATGCGAGTATGACCACCGCTTCCTACTAAACCTAGTCCTAACCCAAACAATAATAAAGCAGTCCACCAATTTGAGACTACCAACATGCCTTCTTACTCCATTAACCCAGTTCCTTGCCATGATATACGCTTACTATCAGGGAGGGTTGTGGAGCCCTTAGTCATTGAAGATGTTCCATATTCAGTGACTGAAGCGATATTGAACCAACAATACCCATCTAATACAACAATCCCCATCATTGAAGATGTTGAAAGTCCTACCGAGACACCACCTGAAATACAGAGAGAACATTCATTGAAACACAACCTACACAACTAGTTAGAGAACCGCCATACCCTAAACGATTGACACTAAAAAAAATAGTGGAACATCCTTAGTTTAACCTCTTAGGAGAGTTAATAAACTTATATATCAAAATTACTCCCTTACACGGCCTCCATGATGTTCCTATATTCACCAAGACAGTATGGGATCTTTGTGTAAGAAAACCAAGTAGAAAACCTAGGGATCCTCCCATTATCCATGTATTAGGAAAACTTTATGAACTGATTATGGGAAAAACCCTCTTGGAAAAATACAATGACCCTTGGAACCCTACTGTCAGAGTACATATTGGGAGCACTCTGATACCAAACAATTTGGAATATTTAGGCACAACTATTAAAGTTATGACCATAGAAACTGTACAAAAACTTGGGCTCACCAACCTTCATCCAACCCATACTATTTAGAACTTGTGGATAGGTCCACCATCAAACCCGATGGAATCTTAGATGACCTTGTTGTATCAGTAGATTTGTGGGAATACCCTACATACTTCTTGGTTTTAAAGCTGTAGTCACAGCTAGGGGGACACCTGTTGATATTGGGAAGACCTTAGTTAGCCACAGTTGATGCTTACATCAGCTATTGGTTAAGGTCTATGACTATTTCAGATGTGACCGAGACAAAAATTCTTACCTTATACCCTCCAGATCAAGCTAGCATAGAAGTTGAAACTCCACTGTTGATGGAGCTAGAGGAGGAAGACGGTGTTCAACCGTGGTTAATGATAGGGAAATCCTTAACATTCAAAGATGAAACAATGGACAATGTTATCAATAGTTTCGTTAGTGAGGCTACATCTATCAATAAACTTGTCTACCAGATCTAAAGAGTGCTCTAGATGAAGGAAAACAAGAAAATATCAAAGAGGAGAATTTAGTTAGTGACACTAGAATAATTTCAGTACTTAGGATTTTGAAAATCATTCTAGTTGTGATAGAGACAAGCAAAACACTAAATATCAATCCGGATCTTGCTCCTGATGAACTGGAATGCTTGGTGACACTCCTGAAACAACACAAGGGACAATTTTCTTGGGAGTACACAGATATGAAGGGTATCCCTTCTAATCTGTGCACCCATCACATTTACATTAAAATTGACTCCCGACATGTGTGTCAACTACAACGAATAATGAACCCTAACCTTAGGGACATAGTGAAAGAGGAAATTCAAAATATCTTAGAAGCAAGTTTTAAATACCTGATCTCAGACAGTGAGTGGGTTTATCCACTCATGATAGTGCCAAATAAAAATAGGAAACAAAGAGTCTACATGGATTATAGGTAATTAAACAAAGCAACGGAAAAATACCACTTTCCCTTACCTTTCATTGATCAAGTACTTGATACCTTGTCTGGGAAGAAATTTTTTTCCTTTCTTGATGGGTTTAGTGGGTATAACCAAATCCAGATCGCTCCTGAGGACCAAGAAAATACCACTTTCACCTCTCTCTGGGGTACCTTTGCATAGATGGTACTTCTGTTCAGATTGTGTGACGCACATGGCACCTTTTAGCAAGCTGTGATTGGAAACTTTTCAGATATTTTTAATGATAGCATGGATTTTTTCATGGATGACTTTACCCCATATGGAAGTGACTTTCAAGAGGGACTGAAAAATGTAGAAATTTTTTTAACATGCTATGAGCAAACCTAGCTATCTTTGAGTACTAAAAAGTGCCATATGATGATGAGAGAGGGTGTGGTTCTAGGGAACTTCATCTCTGTTGATGGTATCCAATTATATCCATCCAAAATTAGGGTAATTAAGAACAAACCCACTCCTAGAACACAAAAAGAGGTATATGGCTTCTCAGGGCATGCTAGTTATTACAAAAGATTCATAGAATTGTTTTCCAAACTACCTTCTCCTTTATTTACCTTGTTGATGAAGGAGTTACAATTCATTTGGAATGATGCATGCCAAACAATGTTTACTGAACTTAAGAAGAGGTTCCCTACAACTCATATCATAAGGGGGCCCAATTGGGCTCCATCTCTCCATATTTCTCTGACACTTCCATTGGAGCAGTGTTGGGACAACAGAAAGGTCAAGTCCCATATGTAATTTACTATATTGTAAAAACTTCACCCCTGTTGAACTCAATTACACTATTACAGAAAAGAAGTTTTAATCCATTGTCTATTCCATGAATAAATTCAGACACTATATTAATGGATACCCCAATTTTGTGCACACTAATCATTCAGCCACCAAGTACTTGATGAACAAACTTGTTACAAATGCTAAGATAACTAGATGGATGTTACTATTGCAGGAGTTTGATATTACAATTATTGACAGACTTGGGAAGGAAAATGTTGTTGATGATTTTTTATCTCGTTTTACTAACAATAATGACAACATGCGAGTTGAAGATTCTTTCCCAGATGAACATTTGTTTGTAGTATCATATCTCTCCCCTTGGCACACAGATGTTTCTAACTATTTGGATGTAGGAAAGCTTTTGGCACATCCGTCAAAGAGAGAGAAAAGAAAAATTATCCAACAAAGTGCCAGGTACCACTGGATAGATGGTCATATTTTCTACATAGGTCTTGATCTTGAGATCAAGATATGTGTAAGTGAGGATGAATTTTTCAGTATCTTGAAGGCTTGTTTTCACGAGCCCTATGGGGGACACTTTGTAGACAAACTAACAAGTCATAAGGTATTATGAATGGGATATTATTGGCCAATAGTTTTCAGGGATGTGAAGAAGTATGTTTAGGCTTGTGATAGCTGTCAAAAAATGGGACAACCTAACAGATTTGATAAGATGCTTCTTCAACCAAAGTTGGTGGTTGAAACTTTTGACAGATGGGCACTGCCTTTTGTTGGTCCTATCAAACCTCCCTCAAAGAAGAAATTTTACATCTTAGTTTGCACTGATTCTATGAAAAAATGGGTGGAGGATGTATCCTTGGTCAAGGCCAATCACCAAGCTATAATATATTTCCTATATGCAGAAATATTCACTCATTTTGGGGTATGCAAGGAGATAGTAACAAATGGAGGACCGCAGTTTGTGTCCCATAAACTGGAAGATCTTTTATAGGAGTACCATATTCAGCACATAACAAATTCACCTTATCATCCAAAGGCCAATGGCCAAGTGCAAACTACCAACAAATTAATTGAAGCTATTCTCACAAAAACAGTCAAGAGCCATCGCACTGACTGGGTTGACAGAATTCGAGAGGCACTTTGGGCATATTGCACCACTTGGAGAAACACTACAATATCCTCCCCTTATGACTTGGTGTATGGTAAGAACATTGTATTTCTCATTGAATTTGTAATCATAACCATAATGATAGCTATGGAGGAAAACCTAGATTTAACATAAGCTTACAAGAACAGTTTCAACAAGTTAAATGAACTCGACAAAAAATGCACAACTGTTGTACATTAAACATAATTAATTCAACAACAGTGATCTAGGTGGCATGATCGGTTCATAAAGAATAAAGTATTATGTGAATAATATTGGGCATTTTTGTATGACTCTAGGTTCAAGAGGGACTTTAAAGGTAATCTTTGAAGAACATGGTTGGGTCCATACTAGATAGACAAGGTATTTGATAATGGCACAGTCCTCCTGCTTACTATTGATGAAGATTGCACAGCATCATTTGCTAATGGTCATAGGCTACGACTGTATCAAAAGAGAATATCAAGGGGCACATTTATCTCTCATGCGCATGCTGATCGAGAATACCAATTAACACAAGGGCATGAAATTTTCTCTGCCCCTGTCGATATTTAAAAGGATGCTATGATTTCCACATAGGAACTTGTACATAAATAAGTTGACGCTTTGTTTTATTTTTATTTTGTTTTCCTTTACACTTGATTGGACCTTCTTTTGAAGAATCTGTGGAGGAACCTACTTAAGAAGCAGTAGTCATGACCAGGACTAACGACCGAGAGTGCCCTATGCTATTTTCTTGTTTTGAAAGAGATCCTTGGAAAAATGAATGATGAATAGTTCAGTCACAGTTGTGACTCCTCAGATTTCCCTATTTTCGTAGCTCTGAATCCACTAATACTTTTCTTATTTCCCTATTTCTTGTGGCTACGACTCTGCCAAATTCCATAGATTTCCCTATTTCTCGTGGTTGCAACTCCACCACCAAAATTTTGCATATTTCCCTACTTCTTTTGGGTGCGATTCTTCTAAATTCCACATATTTCCTTATTTCTCGTGGTTGTGACTCCACAAAATTCCACAGATTTCCCTACATTCACTGGCTGTGACTCTGCAAATTCTCGTCGATTTCCCTATTTCTATAGCTACGACTCCACTAAATGTTTCCTAACCTTCTATTTCTCCCAGCCGTGACTCTGCTAAACTTTGTTGATTTCCCTATTTCTGCAGTTCCGACTCCTCTAGATTTATCTATAAAACAGTTGCGACTCCTCCATATTCGGCCACAAATTCTGTCGTACATGACTTCATTGGGTTCTGACTCATTTCATAGTTCCAGTATTATTTCTGTCAAGGATGAAAAGATAGTTCTTATTCACCATGGGTGAGATCATAGCAGCACGTGCGTAATTATGTTTTAAATCGATGGCTGCTGAACTATTATGGAAAGTCATGGTTCACCTTATATCACAAAGATACAGACTTTGACCATCTACCATATTAGGTCTAAATTGTATTTGGCAATATTAATCGTGCTTTACTTGTTTGTACCCGTCATGAGACTTGTACTCATTTAACTATCAAACAACATGTCTAAATAGGTACTTGATTTTATCACACAATCGTCACCTTTTTCCTAATCTATGCCAAATATTACCAATTATTCCCTTCCCATAACTATAATAACTTTCCTATTTTATCCAACCTCAACCTCGGTTCTTCATTGCATGTTCCTATGATGTAACTTCTGTTCTAGGACTGCAATTTGTTGAGTTGATACTAGAATTCAAAAGGAGAGACGACATGGGTATCCTAGCTTAACATGAACCTATAGACATGGGGGATCTGTGTAGAAACGTGAAGGTTTTTTTTATTTTTGAAGCAACTAGTTGGACTAAGTTCTTTCCACTCTTAAATGGTTTTCATCAAGGAAAAACTTTGTTGTTTTCTCTAAATCTGACAGAAATCCATTCAGAAGTCAAAGGTCTACACATAGAAGTCACCAAGGAGATTGTGCTTGACGTTACTAGTCTTCCTTAGGTGGGAAGGACCTGTTTTGGACCAAGAACCCACAATGCAGCCGCCATCTAGGATTTCTTGGTAGCTGGTGAACAATGGAAAGTAGGGGATAGAACTACAATCACTTCCTCACCATTGGAATGAAGTGGAAATCTTTCTCAAGATGTATCTCACATGTGAAGGTAGGTATCAAATTGTTTATTTCTCTAATTTTCCCCTATTATCTCATTTACGGCACAAGGATTTACTCAGCATTCCATTTTATTTGTTTAAAGACCTACATCACATGGAGGGGTTTGTAAGATAAACTCAACACCCATATGCTTCCCTTACCCATCACGACCTAATTAAACTACTTATCTTAAGGGCCTTAGTGTATAAGAACCAAACATGGGAACAATTTACTGGTCAGCCTCACATAATTCAGGAACCTGCACTTTTGGGTGGTGTTCCAATAGAAGAGGAAGATAAGGCACCTGCATAGTTGGGGGGAGTGGAAGTAGAAGAGGAGGACTGAAGTCCCTCATAATCAGTTGAGGAGGAAGATGATACAATGTCAGAGCAGAACCCAAATAATGAAGAGTAAATATTGGGAGAGGCTACAACAACAACAATCTCTATGGAAGGAATAGATATTTTGGAAGCTCTAGGAGAAAAAACTGAGACTGGAATAGTATTAGATGTTGTCGTAGTGGAAGTTGAGGTTGTGGGAGCTATATTGATAGAATGGGATGCTGAAATCCTCACCATTGAATCCTCTCTTGAATGGAGGGTAACTTTAATCGAGGAGGAAATTGAGATGGCAGAGACAATGGGAATTACTGAGATGGGATATATTCCTTCTACATCAGTTGCAGAGTTAGAAACCCCTATACCATGGAGGAAGAGGAAAATATCAAAAGAATAAGTACATGCATCATAGACGGTGAAGAGAATAATAACTAGATCCATCACATCGGTAGAAGTAGCATAGGAAAGATGGGTGATTATTAAATTTCCCATTTTGACACCACGGTCAAAGGCTGCTCCACAAGAACCCCAAATCGAGGGACTTTCGTATGAAAATAATCTGTTGAAATAAGAGTTGGAGGTTCTTCATAAGGAATTGGAAATATGGAAGGAAGCATGCAAGAAACAGGTGGAGAAAAGTCTACACACATTGGTAGAAGTCGCAAACCAATTGGAAGGATCACCTCTTGATGAGGAGCATGATGAGTTAGATAAAAAGGTCTTCCCATAATGTGGTAAATTTTTTGACCAAACAGGGACAAAAATTTATAGCGTAGGCATTTTGTGGCACAAAAACATGCACAAGTAACTGAAGAAGAAAAAGAGGCACCTACGGTGCAGTTGAAGGGTGAAGATGAACCAAAGTTTGAGATGATCTCTGATTTAGAATTTGGGGAGGGTAAGCAATTGGAATCCAAACCAACAATGAATATTGAAGTCACCTAGGAGAAACCTCAACAATTAAAGGAAGTTGGAAGACAGGATGTTTCCACACAAGAACCAACACCCTTGGAAACTCTTGTTGATGCTTCCACTCAAATGGAAATAGTCAAGCCGGTGGTTGACACAATTCCTGATTACAACCTGGGAGATCTTGAAGAAACTCCAAAATAGTCTCAAGATAGAGAAATGATCCAGGAAGAAGTTCAATAGGAAGAATATGATGTTACAGAAGAACCAGCATCCCCAAAATTTTATGTTGAAGACATAGTACATACTGAAGATTGTTGGTATGGGACTCAAAAGAAGGATATTGTTACACAAGAACCAATATTCCTGAATTCGTTTGTTTATTTAGCCACACAAATAGAGGTTTCTACAATATTGGTGATAGGAGATGCTGCTACAAAAGAACCAACATTTTCAATCACCTTTGTTGAAGCTTCCACACAAATACAGATTGTTGCAGAACTAATGGAGAAGGACGTTGTCACACAAGAACTGATATTTCCATAATTGATTACTGAAGCAGCCATACAGGAAAAGAATGCAACAACTTTGAGTAAGGATGAATATTTTACACTCCTAATTCAAAAAGGGAAGGCTGATACATCGGGTGATAAGGAATGCAAATTCCTCAAGAAAATGTTTTAGATTCTGATGATGAAAAGAATGCAGAACTCTCATTGTTAAGGGGGGAAGTAAAGAAGTCAAAAAATCATGTGGATAGATGTCACACAGGAATGGTTCCTATTGTTGAGCATAGAAAAACTATTAATGAATTGAGGGAAAATTGGGCAGAAGAGCTAATGTTTCAAAAGCTCTGTTGGGAGGAGGTACAAAAAGAGTTGAAGGAATTGAATAAATTCAAGTCCATGCAGGAGGAGAAAGATCAGCTATGTGACCTCTTAGAGGAATTGATAAGTTTCAGAGCTCAATCTCCCTCCTATCTGGTATTTTTGTATGAACAATTAACTTTTTTAAATTAAAATCCTTAAAGGAAGGGAGACCCTTTAAATTGATACCCTCTTCCTAATTTATGGAATCTTTTATGGAAAGTAGCTTCACTGAGCAGAACCTGCTATGTGAATTTTATTTGCATGATATGGCCTGACCTTTGGACCTTCATTCTAACCATGCTCCTTACTTAGGAGATGTCTAGTTGAGGTCCTTTTCCTCTTTTTTCAACAATCATGCATAGTGGGAGAGGGCCTTTCAGACAACCTCTCAGAGTAAGGCTAACTCCAATATGTGGATTCAGAGTGAACCTCAATCTCCTCGACTTCTTCTTAATTTTTCAGGAAAATAGGCTAGAATCTCCCATGAAAACCCAACAACTGATGGAAACAGAAGAAAAGGTCATCTCTACTTGTGTTGACCATATTTCTAGACAACAACAACTAGCCCTGGAAGGCAGTAAGCATAGATGGAAAACTTCTTCCTCATCCTTAAAGAAAAGGGGCCCCTATTGTTTTAAAAAATTTAAACATGTGCACCCTAGGGTCGAAGGATATGTGGACTGTATGAAGAAGTGGTGAGTTCATTGGATGGCACTTATGAAATTTCCACTCATTTGGTGGCTAGAAAGGCCATACAAGGATGAGTTTTCATTGACTAAGGAAGAGGAGAAGCAGTGTTGGAAATACTGGGTGGCTTGCAAGGGATATCTAGATGGGAGTGAACCTCTTGAGTGCTCCTACAATTTTTCCTCTCTTCATGAACAAGGTACAATTCCATAATCAGATTCAGATTAGTGGAATTTGTTGCATGAGGACATGAAATAGGATAGTTGGGGGGAGATGTTGGATCCTAGTTGGGGGGAGATGTTGGATCCTGAAATACCCCTTTTTGACCACACCTGTTAAACCTTTTTTTCCTTGTCTTACATCATTCTATGCACCGAACAAATGTTTTCCTGTAATATTGAGCCTTGAATATTTACAAGTGTGATTAATTATTGTTTTATCTTATTAATTCCTATGATTGTTATGTCCAAAACTATGTCTATTGAATTATGATAATACATTGTGATTTCATAAAGATAGTTCAATATTTGAGAACTACATGTGTAGCATCCCAGGTTGTTTGAAGAGAAGATGAGCTTTCGATGCAAGCTGTTACTTGTTAGTCCGAGCTCCACACGCTGGATGCAAACAAAGGTTGTCATTCCATGCATAGATGCATTAGACTTAGCTGCAATAGAATCAGTCATGACAATGCACCACTGCTTAAGACATAGCTGCAATAGAATCAGTCATGACAATGCACCACTGCTTAAGACATAGCTGCAATGAACATGGTATCTCTTAAATTGGTTCTATTTTTTCACTAATGGCTCGAGCAACAGGATTCCCTATATTCTCTACTTTCATTCAATTTCAATCACAACTGTAACAACTTGTTGTAACAAGGAGTCCAGAAGATTGTAGATCTTCATGGCTGCCCGATATCAATGGGTGAAGGTTATCATTGTTCATGTATAAATATTAGGAAACATTATGAGACAAGGGTTGGTTGATAGTAGATCAGGTTGTGTAAGTTGTGACAGAGAGTTGTACTTTGTAATTTGTCATTTTAATATAAGGATAAGGATTCTTCTTACTTCTATGTCTTAACCTGTGTTAGTTCTGGCATCTCTGTTTGAAGGTTGTTCCCGCATTCCACAAAGATTTCCGAGTTAATTAGATATTTTGATTGTTTTGTTTTGTTGTGTGGAAATTTTAGTAATTGCATTATTTACAGTAGCTACACAGTAATGATTTATCATTGTAGTTCCTTTGATAGTAATGTTTTCATTTCCTTTAAGTTGCAAATGTGTGGTGTAATAGTCGACTGTGTAAGTTAATTTCCATTATGCATGTTTCTTAATAGTTTTTACAGTCAAGATCAGCTCTAGTTCCTTTCAATTACCTATCTTTATCAAGTTTGCTAATTCAGTCAAATTATGGTTTAGGCTTTGTTTAGTTCAATTGTTGTTATTTCCAATTCTTAGATTATTTGAATTAAACTAGTGATGATGTATTTACATATAGTCTGACAATATTACGATTTAACTTTCTACAAAAGTAAGTCTAGTTATTTATTTCTAGATTCGTTAATTCCCATATGGGTAATTTATATTAGTTTATCCATGAGCAGAGTTTGACTTAGCACATAAGTAGGACAATTAATCTTTCATTCATTTGATAACCTATTTAGTGTTTATGCATAAATGGTGTGAATTATCTTTGAAATAAAAGACTTCCCTGGGTTGACAATTTCTATTGAGCATGTTGTATTTTAGTTGTAATTAACTTGCATATAGAGTGACTAACAACCACTATGATTTAAAAAAATATATATCCATTGAACTTATTCTTTTTTTATTTAAAGTTTTTTTCCTCCCATGTGTCATTCTTTTATCGGATTCCTCGGTGAGTTTGAGTTAGATACGCATTGGTGTGTTTAGTTTAGAAATGCATCGAATAAAAAACCTATTCTACAACTTCTGATCATGCACGCATGCTACTTACATCCTATATAAAAAAATATTTGAGCTCTTTTGAGAGGATCGTCCACTATAACCTCCGCTACATGTCCTTTTCCTTGTAATGGTCATAGGTGATACAATAAATACTTATGCCTCTAAGATAATGAAGCAACCATTTCACTTCTATTGAATTCTCTTTACCTGGATTTTCCATGTATATATTGATAATGCCAACATCATGTTCAACATCTAGTTTAGTAAAAAACATTACATACTTCAAACTTCATACTCCATTAACATATGGTACACGAGACATATACTCATTTTCTTCATCATTACTAGGACACAAACCTAAAGAAGCTTAAAATGGGAATACAAAAGGATATTTATCGGTTTCACATTATCCATATTGAATATCTTAAATATATTCTCCACATATTTATATTACGATAGCCAAAACTTACTGTTTTTAATGTTTTTGTGTGTTTCCATGCCCAATATTTATTTTCCTACACCTAGATCCTTCATATCAAATGTGCTCACCAGCCAAGCCTTTAACCTATTGATTTCAACCATGATTTTGCTTGCTACAAGCATATCATCAACATAAAACACCAAAATAATGAATATGTCATTTTCCAACATTTTTAAGTAAACACAATGATCCTACTCACTTGTAACATTTTTGGTCACCATGAAGGAATCCAACTTCTTGTAGCATTTCTTGGGAAATTAGTTCGATCCATACAATGATTTCTTGATTTTGGAAACAAACCTTCTCTTATGATTCTGAACAAACCCTTTTGGTTGTTCCATATATATATATATCCTCATCTAAATATCCATGTAGAAATGTATCTTTACCATCTAGCTACTATAACTCAAGATCAAGTAAATCAAGTAATGCTAACACTAACCAATTACAAACAAGCTTAAAACAACTGGTGAAAATATTTAATGGAAATAAATACCTTCCTTTTGAGAATACCATTTTTCCACTAGTCTTTCTTTGTACTTATCAGTTTATCATCATGACCTTTCTTTGGTTTGTAGAAGCACTTGCAACCGATAACTTTATATTGGGATATTATAAACCCACTCCATACTTAGGATAATAATATGTAATCATTATTGATTAATTTCCTACCTACTATCCTAGATAGTTGGCATCCACTTGGTCAAAAATTTCCATATATACCTGAAGATCTCGTTTATATCGATCTTGTTTATATCCTTCCCACTTCATTGACTACCAAAATCGGTAACTATGCATTCCTACAGATTCTATATTTATCCCTTTTTTTTCCTGTCATTTAATGGATAAGGTAAAGCTAGCCAACTAAAAAACCAATATATTTTGCTTCCAACACATTGTGCAAGATTTTATCTCCATATTCCAAGATTAACATATTTTTTCCATTATTCATGAAAACTCACTCATCATTTAGATAATTTGTGAGCTCCATAATAGATTTGGAAAGTGCTTTAGTCATCTATGGGGGTTTACCATATTTCGATAATCCTAATTTATAATCTAGCATGAGTTTCCTTCTAGAAACTAAATTTTCCATTATAAGGATCTATTATAAATGTCATATTCATCATCAATGAATAATGAATTCATTTTTTCAACAATACTGGGAAATATATTGGATCACTTCTCTTGTATTCAGTCTCTTTAATATATTATCTATTTTACTTTTGCATGCATGTGAGAATTATCTTGTAGCTATATCTACGTCATGTGATTATTCTTAGAATCAAGGCTCTAATTCTTCATAGTGTCAAATATGTTATTTTTACATGGTGTCAAAGTGAAACGCTTCTTAAATTATAAATATTTCAAGAACTATCAACTCTCTACATCATAGCACATGTAGTCTCCTATTCCTCTCTGAAGAAGAGCTTGGATTGAGATTACAAATTTTTCTCCTAGTTTTTGTTTGTGTAGGTTACAGAGAGTATATTCTTGAGCACATCAAATTATTAGCATGGATTCCTCTTTAGTTATGATCCTGAATCCATTCAGCTATCATGATTGAATAGCCAAGATTGGATTTCTATTGCATAGTAAAGGACTATACAAAGTTACTCTATACTTGGAGAATGAGCCTAATGCTACTATTGAGAAAGCTAAGTGAAATAATAGGTTGGATGAAGCCTATGGATTTCTTTGCCTTGATATTTCCCCTGATCTACTATTCCGCCTAGATGGTTTGACCACTCCAAACCAAGTGAGGACCAAACTTGAGCCTCTCTTTGGAGTACAAGATGAGATAAGAGTGCATCAGTGGGAAAATGAGTTATTCTCATTGAGTCCAAGAAGTTTCAATTCCATTGAAAGATTCTTCACCAAATTCAAGTCACTTTTTCTATTGATGTGATGTCCCCAAAATTTGAAAATAAAAAAATTATTAGGCTAGTTAATTACTACCTGAACTGGACATTATCTTAGCTTATGCGGAATGTGTCGTGGTGTCCCAAAAATTTGAAAAAAAAATATTACGCTAGTTAATTACTACCTAAACTAGAAATTATCTTAGCTTATGTAGAATGTGTCTTACTTGGTTTACTAAACTGAATTGTCGTAAGATGTTCTTACCTTCTTCTAGATGTTTTCCCCAATGTGGTTATTAATGTAATTCTATGTTATCATTATGTTACTTAAATCTAAGTTAGATGGTTATGATGTTCATTGATTGCTTCTTATAATGTATTTATATGTATGTACGTACAATTATTTTCTTACTTATTGTTTATAAGGTTTGGTTACTATTTATGGAAAATCCTGACTTCACTTGTATTGTTAAGGGGTGGAGTGGTGGGACTTGTATCCCTTGTAGAAACACCACGAGAGGTAACTGGTTTTGCTTGTCGCTACAGGGTTTACTTATTTCTTATAGAACTAATGCATCTCTCTTTTGTGCAGGTGTACTAGGTGACAGAAGACTTGTGATAACAGTTAAGCAAAGTCATACTACCTATGTTGAACTTATTTATTGTTGATGAAGACTATAGGACCAATGTCCGATCCTAGCATCTCTTATTATGGTGGTTAGTGTTTATTGTTTATGCGAGGCTGGGTTACGTATACTGGCATCTATACTAGTTACCATTATTACTTATGGTCTTAAGACCTTGATTTAGTTTAAACTTGTACTTACATTTATATGGTTTATTTTGTATTGTATAAGGATTATGATCTTAAATCTTGACCCTATGTTGATTAAGTTTCATGTATATAATGTTGAAGGTATATTATAAGCCATCCATGGCATATTATATATTCCATGAATTATGGCTTTATACTAAGTCCACGATATCATTGTTGGGGTTTATGAATTGCAGTGTAATCAAATGTCACAATTGATTTTGGAGTTGTATGAACTATAATCTTGGGGTTGTAAATCAACGTAGTGGTGCATAGGGTGGCAGAGTTAATGCACCTTGGGGGTTGGGGGTATCATGCCCTAAGCTTGGATTTTCATGGAGGCATGAGTGATTTGTAGTTTGTTTAGGTGAGCTATGTTTGACTCTCTAGTTTGTTTCATGGCATGAGGTCTGGTGTTCAAATATGCGTTGGAAGGTATGTCCTTCGTTATGGTTTTACATCTCTTGTTTATTTTTTGTTTTGGTTCGGAGATTTGGAATACTCCTCATCCTTCATTGCCCTCTTTTTGCAGGTGGAAGGGCTTTCACTACGTGGTCGTGGGTCTTCCATGAGACTATCGCATTACCCTTCATGGGTAGGCCCTATTATAAATAAGTTTAAAAGTTTCTCCTCTATGTGTGGGTTTTTTTACATTGCTTTAAGCTCATCATTTGAATGTATGCATGGTTTGGGTTAAGGGTTCTGAATCGATATGGGCCTCTTTGTAATATGAATGAAAGCATCCATAGATGTGTTTATAGTTTGGGGTTTTTATTGGGTTTGGCACCTTTGGGCCGAGACTATTAGGATTCAGCTCTGTAAATTAATAAATTGTTAATAGAATTGGCCATGGTGAATATTACAAAATATGTGTTTTGTTAATATGTTGGGTTTTGATGAATGGTGACAACACCATTGCTTGCATTGGTACATTGGATTGGGAAATGCGACTATGTAATTTTGAATATATTTTATAATGGTTAATTGATAATGCATTCATTACTGTGTATACGTCGTTTTTATGATTCTTATCTTGGCACTATTCTGACTCTGTGTAAAGTTATGTTCGTTCTTTATTTGGGTATTTTTAGCAGAGTTGTTTTGTCTTTAGCACCGTTCCATTGCCGGCAATGGAATTCTTTCCATTTAGAGTAGCGACTATGTAAGATATTAATGGAATGTTTATTTATGGTTATTCCTAGAGTTTATTTCTTACCTTTGTATTTATTTGGAAATGGCTATGACTGTGGGGTTTACCCTATGAAATGAAATATCATGGCTATGTTTAGCATAGACAAGGTTTTAATTGATTTATGGGAAGGGTTTATTGTTTTGTATAACGACCATGAGCCACGAAATGGATACTACATAAATAACTTGGGGTTTTATTACTATGTGGAGAAATGTTAAGATGTTTTACAACATGTATAATTGGTCTATGGACACGTTGATAGGGAAACGGTTTCGATCTTTTCTTAACTCTTATGGCATTTGATTTTTATAATGTAGACTGTGTAAAATATTTATGAATTATTACAACGTTAAAACATTGTTAATGAACTCTACAGGATTTGATGTTGGTCTTGCTTTTAAATGTATCTTGGGTTTTGGAAATTGTGAGCTTTGCATTTTTCAATCCTGGATATGATGGTTGTAAAAGATATGTGTGTGGATAAATTTGGTCTGGCATGAATGCCAGCAGGATTCGATGATGTGGCCTTTTAATTTATATGTTTAATTCCCTTTGTATTTAAACTAGGGTTGATTCCTTAAGATGTTGGTAGAAATAATAACATGGTTATGTTTAATTAAATTAGGCTTACATACCTTAAAGTTCTCTATAGCTTAGCTTGGCATTCGTAGTTTGTTGTTTTGCTTATAAAGTGGGAATGTTTTGTTTTTATTTTTGTTTTATAATATTTTACTTTAAAATGTTAGCTATGTGTATTTAGGTTATAATATTCTTCTTAGAGATTATATTAATATTATAGGTGATACTTGTTTGATTTTATTAAATATAATCCTAGTGGAAATATTAAATCTTCCAGCATAGATAATATATAGGCTCTATTTTTAACTAGTTCTAGGTTTTGGAAATGAATTTAAAGACATTAAATAAATTGCAAAAATGAACTAGAAAACAAAAACCTTAATTAATAGACAAGAAATAAATTGCAGAGATGAACTAGAAAAAAAACCGTCCTATAGGTAGCACTAATGGTGCTTAATTCATCCTGTATAAAATATATTAGAATATCTTGGTAAATAGATAAACAAATATCCCAATATTTGTTATATTTTTAACATTTAAGCAATATGATATTAGGATCTTATCTGACAGAATAACATGCACAACAATAAACACAAGAGACAAGAGACACAAAGAATTTTCCTCGGGGAAACCATAAAGGAGAAAACCCTGCAAGAGATAGAATGAGCACCAATGGCAAAAGTAAAACCCAAAGATAGAAAATATGATCTTCAATAGCTATTCTCTCTCTCTCACTTGAGATATTTTCTCCTCTCTCACTCATGCGCTCCAGTGAGTGAGTGTGTGTGTGATGTGTAGAAATGAGGAGAGCCTCACTTCTATTTATATTCTTCTTTTCACTTTATGTCCAGTCCAACAAGTTGGCCTCACTTAACATTTAATTACCGGGGCCAACTTCTATAAGAGATTCTAATAACCCTAGTGCCCCACAACTATGGGGACTTTTCCCTCCGATCAACAAGGAGGGTTAACTTTGACTCAAATGTGGGGACTATTTCCTCAACTTACAATGGAGGTCTAACCTCAATGACTTTACATGACTTGTTTACATTATTGAATCTCTCGATTGGAACATTGGGGCATGACATGAATTAATTACATTATAGATACTTCCCAGAATAAACATCGGGGTAAAATGCATAATATATACAAGTGAATACATTCCAAAGTTACAAATACATGAACACTCCCTATTCAATAGGAATGTATTCTCTTGACACAATTTATCAGCACAAGTATGATTCTCTATATCATCTCGATCATCATCAAGTCATCTTCAAGTCATGTTCATCTTCAAGTCATCTTCATCGTCAAGTCATGTTCATCAAGTCTAGATCATCACTAGATAATCATCGATTCTGGATCATCATCGTTGCTTCCACTATCTCAATCAAATGGTGCTATCTCTTCATTCTTCTCATCCTAGGAAGTTCTACAGAGCCAACCCTTTTTCATGTTGGTTGTAGGCCTAGCCTCTAGGTAGGTATTCATCTTCTTTGGCACTTATATCTGACCATGATAGGAACACATGCAAGAACCATGTTAGAATGGCCCTCCAAGCACTTACATCTTTCATTCTCAAAGAATGGCTCTCATCTTTAGGCTGAGTGTCAGTCCCATACTGAAAAAAATTCTTGGTAACTAACCAAGTGCCTCCATTCTCCTAGAGAATGGCCTCTCAGCACTGAGCTGAGCTTCATTCCAAAATTGAATCAATTTTCTCTCATAATTGACCAAGTGCCTGCATTCTCCTGGAGAATGGTATCTTAGCACTAAACTAATCTTTAGCCCCAAACTAAATCAATTTCCTCGTAACTGACTAGGTGCCTCCATTCTCCTAGAGAATGGCTTCTATAGGTCTTCATCATCTTTGTCCATACTGTGGAATCCTCATGACTGATTACGTGCGTCAGCAAAAACTTGAAAGAGAATCCTAGCAAAGAATATAGGATCTCTAAGGATATTTTACATGTGACCGTCAAAAAACCTTGAAAGAGCATCCTAGCACAGACTATAGGATCTCCAAGGATCTTTTCTATGTGACTACCACCACAAAAATGCGAAGGAGAATCCTAGCACAGACTATAGGATCTCTCAAGATATTTTCTATGTGGTCAGGAACACCTTAAAAGAGTATCTTGCAACCTGCAATAACTCTAAAGAGCATCCCAATACTTTTACGAGCACATAGCTCAACCTATCAGATCTCCAGGGCTGATTACATTCCTCTAGTAGAAAAACCTTAAAAGAGAATCCTAGCACAAAGTATAGGATCTCCCAATATATTTTCTATGCTACCTATAGTAAAACCTTGAAAGAAAATCCTAGCACAGACTATAGGATCTCCCAGGATCTTTTCTATGCTACCTACACAACCTGTCCATGGCCAACCTGTAGAAAAACCTCGAAAGAGCATCCGAGCACAAACTATCGGATCTCTCAAGATATTTTACATGTTATCCGTACAATCTATCCATAGAGTATCATCTTGATACACATCACAGCATCATCCTGATGCATATCATCATCATATGATCATCTTGATCATAATCATAGCAGAAACTGAAGCATCATCTTGATGCCCATCACACAACTCTTCCATCCACAACCATGGGAAGGATCCTCCTACCATGTTTGGAATGGCTCTTGCAAATGTTTCCAATCACTTCTTCATTGAAGTATCATCTATATGAAGAACACCAATCTCTCTCTGAAGTACTCAAACTTCACCCTAGCCAGTGGTTTGGTCAACAAATTTGTTATTTTCTCATCCATCTCAACATACTAGAGCTTCACTGCTCTTGTCTTAACCATATCACTGATATAGTGATATTTGATCTCAATGTGCTTCAATCTTTCATGGAACACTAGGTTCTCAGACAACTTTACATAACTATGGTTGTCACAGAAGATACAGGTAGAATCCAACGGGAGATCAAATAACTCAGACAATAGCTTCCTAATCCATACTTCCTCACAAATAGTCGAACAAGCTACGACATACTCTACATCGGCTGTACTCAGTGCTATGCATGATTTCTTCCTACTAAACCAAGACATCACAACTAATCCCATACTAAATCAGCACCCCAAGGTGCTCTTCCTATCAATGGCACTGCCTTCCCAATACGAATCCACATAACCCTCCAGGTTAATCTTTTGATTCGTATCATACTTTAACCCATACTCAACTGTACCCTTCAGGTACCTCACTGCATGCTTTGCAACCATCAGGTGAACATGTCTCAATGTGTTCACAGCAAAGCAAATATTTGTTCTCGTATTTTTTAGGTACATCAAGGAACAAATCATCTAACAATACATCATGGCATCAACCATCTCTAATGAAGAATCACTCAATATCTTCAGGTTTGATGCCATAGGTGTGGTCATGGCCTTGCATCCCATCATCCTAAACCTATTCAGTATCTTTAATGCATACTTCCCTTGTCCCAGGGAGATTCCATCCACATTCTTCCACACCTCCATTCTTAGAAAGTAGTGAATCATATCCAAGTCCTTCATCTCGTACTCGGAAGAAAGTCTCCTTCTTGCAACTTTAATGAGTTCCTCTTTTCTGTCAGGAACAAGTCATCGAAATATAACAGGAGCATCACTAGTATTCTACCTTCAACCTTAAAGAAAAGGTTGAAATCCTCCTTACTCTCAGTAAATCCTAGGTTCATAAGTAATCTATCCATCCTGTTGTACCATGTTGAACCTCGGGATCTTCTACAATTACTCCCTCTGAAGCGGAGCATCATTCTCCCTCTGCCTTTCATACTTTATGTAATGAAACATTCTGTACTGGAGTGATAAGTAACTTCCTCTTCTACTAATATTCTATGTATCCATCTAGGTTCACTGGATACCAATATCCTTTATCTTGAAAACATTCTTCTTGCACCCATCTTTGACCTTGTAATCCTCTATAGGATTTCATATTCAACCTTGTAGCAAAGGTTAAGATCTTCATCACTATAGGTGATATTCAAGCTCCTCATGTATGTGTTATCCCATGGGTGCCTTCTGAGCTTGTACTTCTTTCATTTGCATACATGAGTCTTCCTGTCATGTGTCTTAACTTCCAATGGCTTCAAATGTCTCTTCATAGTCTATGCCTTCTTTTCATGATAATATTCATGCTATGAATCTTTCCTTGTATCCCATGATGTTTCCATCTACTGCATGATGGAAATATGAACCTCCCTTTAGGTCGTGATACTGCATCCTAGAAATCATTCTTTTTGAACTGGTATTCACTTTCTTCTTGGCTACTTCTTCATCAATGATGTCACTGCATTCATCATATTATTCTTCATCTTGGATTATTTCTTGAACTATCATTACTTGTTCTTTGGAACAAGTCTCAACCTTCTTTGCTTGTACATGATCGTACACGATCTTTCCTACAAGTCATATGCACCAATTGTATGGTTAGAAACATTTCATAAGGTATATTCATAATGAAAATTATTATGCATAAATACATGATCATGCAACTATTTTAGCCAATACAACATTCATCCATATCTCATGGAAACTTTCTAGATGCATTCCATCTCTACCAGGACAACATTGAGATTGTGCACTAATCCAATATGTGGGCAAAGAGGTTTCATTCTAGATAAGTAGCAATGGAGAGTTGTATAGCACCATGGGATACTTACCCATCACATGCATATTAGTAGTATACTATCATTAATGCAAACCTTCTATCATGCATAATACATCAACTGAATATAAACAAATTCATAACAAAATAGTATCATGAAATGAAAATTGAATACTTATCTTTATTTGTTTCATGGGTAGATTCCTTCTTTCAGCTTCATCATCTTATTCATTCACAACAGGATCATTTATTATTCAAATGCTCAATATGGATAATAGGCTCTTCAAGAATTGAGTTCTTCATATTCCTCATCGCTTGAGGTATCTTCTTTGAATCATGAAATATTGATCTTTAGTTGCACCCATCTTCTTTTCTCTTATTATGAGTCAAGAATCATCTTGTGTGTAGTCTTCCCAGAGTCTGTTGAAAGTAATCACTTCCTTCTAGAAGAAATTCTTCGAATGAATGAATCTCATGATCCTAGAAGGACATTCAAGGTGGTTAACACAACTTCTGCATTCTCCACTTCTTCTTCTACCTCTTCAACATGTTCTTTGATTTGAGAGACCCTCGTAAAGTATGACTATATGGTCTATGCATTCTGGATCTTCACATTCTTCAACTGGTTTCTCAAAGTCATCTTTCAATTTAGGTTATTTCCTTCAAATATCTTGGTCAAGGAATCAAACATCTATTTCCATGTCTTTAGGGAAGACACTTGTGGTGGTGATCCTCTATTGAATCAACAATTATCTTCTTGGCCTTGACCAAGTTCTTCTTGTGTAAGGATTTTAGCCTCATCTCCCTCTGGAACGGAAACCTCTCTACTTATGTAGGTGTCCAATTCATTTCCTTCAATAACTAGTGAGATCCTATACTTCCATTATTTGAAGTTGTTAGCCTCACCAAGCTTGTCATCAAGCCATTGTGATTAGTCATCTTGAAATGAGAACCTCAACTGTAAATAGCAAAATATTAGATCTTATTGATTTGAGGTGTCCATCCTGGTTCCAGAGCTCACTGATCTAGGGTTTGTTAGAGAAACCCAAATTTTCAAAACTTGGAATATTTCATATCTGATTGGATAGAAAGATAGACCTCTTCAAGGCAATTTATCCAATGTACTCATTTTTTTAAAACCGAGGAGGGAAGCTCCCGGAACAGGAAGCCCTAGTTTACCAATTTCTTCTTGATAAATACATGATATTGCTTCTATGGTATCTCCAACATTATTGCACCTCTATGTCTAAAATTACATAGTGAGGTATCCTCTTCTATCCTAGTTCCAGCACCATAGTTTTTATCAGCATTAGTTTCACCAATTGGGACTTATGAGCGTTTTCCCAAGGTGACCTATTTCAGGACTGTTCAGCATAGCAAAGTTGTACGGACTTCCATGTGTCATTGTTTCATCTTCGGGATATGCAACTTTTATCACAAAAATTACAATCAAATCCCTTTCTGTAACATCTTGAAACATTTCATTTGTACCTTCGTATCCCAAGATATAGAAATTATCTCCAGGTGTCATGTTTGGGGAGGAATCCTAGGAGAGGCTGGAACCCTAACTTGGAGGAATCTTATCTCCTATAATATACCATATCTGATACTTAAACTTGGACAAAGTGTACATCAGGAATTTATCTTCGACTTGTGAAATTTTTGGCACCTGATCCTTCTCCAATTGCAAGATATAGAGAATCTACCAAAACTATCAATTTCAGTATTTTAGGCTTTTTCAGGCTCGAGGTCAAACTAGGCTTTGACTTTCCTAGAGTTTCACCCAACCAAAAATATCGAACCAGGTCTCTAAACTTAAATTTTTATGAGGAGAGAAATCCTATGCCGAGCACACTCAAAAATTCCTCTTCTGTAAAAATCCTTAATTTCCTGCACCAAAAACTGAAAAATCCTCATAATCAAATTATGCTTCAACAGAAAGATGAATCCTTCAATGGAGAGTTATCCTATCCTTCTTTTGCTGATGGATTGTGGAGAGAGACCCAAAAATTAAGAATCCCTAGCTTCCACAGTTGGATAATGTCTTCTTCTTAGGTTAGCTCTAATACCATGTTATATTTTTAACATTTAATAAATATGATATTAGGATCTTATAGGAGAGAATAACATGCACAACAATAAACACAAGAGACAAGAGACACAAAGAATTTTCCTTGCTAAAACCATAAAAGAGAAAACTTGACAACTTCCTTAGAGATAGAATGAGTACCAATGGCAACAATAAAATCCAAAGACAGAAAAGATGATCTCCAACAATGTTTCTCTCTCTCTCACTTGAGAGAGCTTCTCCTCTCTCACTCATGCATCCTAGTGAGTGAGTGTGTGTGTGATGTGTAGAAATAAGCAGAGCCTCACTTTGATTTATATTCTTCCGTTCACTTTATGTCCACTCCAACAAGTCATCCTCACTTAGAAATTACTTACTAGTGTCGACTTCTCTAGGAGAGTCTAATAACCCTAGTGCCCCACAATTGTGGGGACTATTTCCCTGACTTACAATGGAGGGTTAACCTCAATGAATTTACATGAGTTCTTTACATTATTGAATCTCCAATCAGAACATCGGGACATGACATGACTCAATTACATTATAGATACTTCACGGAATAAACATCGGGGTACAATACATAAGATATACAAGTGAATACATTCCGAAGTTACAAATACATCAACAATATTTGGTAAAAGAAATATATTTGTTAATAAACAATGGACTTAACCTACAATTGAATAAATAAGTAATGCTGAAAATATAACCTAGTTATAGCAGTTGGTTAAATTAGGTATCCATTCAGAATTAAGTGTATTTTTTTAAAAATAAAACTGTGTAGTTTACAAAGGGAAAAATCAAGAACCTCATACCTACAAGATGAAGCTGTTTCAATGGATAAAAACATGCACATTCAAATACCCAAATTTAACAAATTCACAGATAGATATGACCTCTTTAGAGATAACCGAATCACTTAGGAACCACCACGTTCCACCCAACCATGACCTGAAATTGTTCCTAGTTTCAATCCGGATCCCCCAGAGCTGGTTCCAACATGAATGTAGCTTAGAGCTCCTAAGGTAAGGCTTCCGTAACTTGGATATCAGGTTCTAAATCAATTCTCCTTTTTCGTCTTAGGAAAAAATGTTCTCCAAAAACTCTCTTCAGAATAATCAGGTTGAATTATGAACGCACAAAAAGATATATGACCCCAAAGCCTCTCTTTTGCTTGGGTTTTTATAGGCAGACTTTCCAGTCAAATGGAAAGTTAAATCAAGAATCATTTGATTTCTTGATTTCATCCTTTTGAATTAATTTAGGTACTTTTAATATCTAACTTAGGAGCTTTTAACTAGTTCCTATTTGGACTCTTGTAGGTATTTTAATATTTAATTATCATTAATAATAATAATAATATATGGAGCCTTTNCTATTAGTATTATTACTATGCTCACTCTTTATACATATCATGTATATATATATATATATATATATATATATATATATATCATATGTTATCATTTTGTCCTTGGGTCTCATATAAAATGACATTTAAACATATGACACTTTGTTTTATAAGGCCTTCAGGTAAGGGTTAGGTTAACTAGGTCAGGAAACTCTAAACCTCCTTACATGTTGGATTCCCTCATATAACATGGTAGTTCTTCATTACTTGATGTGATACCGTTCGCGCCTGGAAAATCACAAGTAACAACAGTAGGGATTATCCCTAATAAACGTTCCCAATTATCTCGTTATTGTTTGGTATGGGGAATCCATCCAGTTTACGATGTGGCTACCGTAGGTCAAATAATGATTAAATTCTTTTACCAGTTATGGCCTGGTCCACTGTGTATATTTTTCAGTTTTTAAATATTTAAGTATGATGTGCAAATTCCTAACTAAATGCAGGCGATAGAGATAATGAGGAGGGTCACAACATGATGCGTAGGTTCTTACCTCTCATCTTACCTCTCTCACTTCTAAATCACAAAACAAAGAGAAATTAACTAAGACTCACTAACCTATCCCTAGGGAGAAAAACTGTAATTAATGGTGAGTAATGTATTGTATTGCACTCATAAAGAAAATCACAGATAGCTGTTAACATTCTTGACTACATGAATATCAATAGAAATATGAACAACAAGATAGCTTATTGTTAATTAAAACATTCATTACTCAATCACAAATGTGGAAATTTCACAAAATAAACAGGAGTACATTCATAACATGAAAGAATTCAATAGGTTAGAATGATCTCACAGTTCATGGAAACAAGATAAAAAAGAAATAGTTCACATCCAACCAACCGATGGAAAACATTTGAAACTCCACAAAACTTTCTCCATCTCAAAACATATAACTCTTTATTATAAAAATAAATAGTTCTTGTTACAATAAACTTCCTCAAGATAGTATGAAAAAATGTCCTTCCTATCTAAAACTTTCCTATACTTACACAGAAAGAAAAAAACTCTTGGAATACCCCTCATTCCCTATTGAGCTTCCACAACCTTTCCTTTACAAAAAATTTTCCTGTAGCTTGTGCACAAAAATTAATATAATATATTACATTATTAACCAATATTCCCAAAAAATTTCATGAGGAAGTCCTAGATTTCTCATTGGTGAACTTTTTCTGTGCATTAGCATCTGCTACTATGCTTTCAAACCCAGAAGGCTCAAGGAATCGCATGTTAATCTCATACTTGGCAGCTTGGGTCTTCACACCCTATATTCTAGTAGAAATCAGGCACGTCTGGTCCTCTAATAAGTGTATGATCACGGCTACATGTGCTACTTCATTTTTCAATATCCATTCATCCAAATACCTGACCTCCTGGATTGCTTGTTCATCCTCTTTGTATATGTCCTGTAAATGCTTTAAAAACAGTTCATGTTCAGGTAGCACCTCCAATCTCTTCTCAGTAGAAGTCTGACACCTATTATAGGTGAAGAGCACACTTGCAGAATTCAGCATAAGCTATCTTTGTCTTCTTCACTATCATTTTAAATTATTCTACAGTATTACTGGTGAATTCCATTAACTCATATTCTTGCTTCAATGTTTGTTGATCTTTGACGGATAGGTCTATGGGAGATTCTTTATTGGTTTCTACCCAAACAATTCTTCCCTTTAGAATTTCCAATATATCCTAAGTCCTATCTAGAAAATATGAGTTGGTACTTACAATCTCTTCTATCTTGGTGTCTATCTATAGAACTTTACATCTTTCATCTTCTATCTATAGTTGTATTTGATGGATCTTTTTCCTAAGCTTCAGAACATGCTCCTTTAAGGGTTGGATGTCAGCTTTCTGCTCCATAGCACTATTTAATGATGCTCTCAATGATTTTTTTTGTTCTTCTAAATTTGTTATCTACGTCTGATATTGCTTCTCCTCATCTTCTACAGTAGCCTTCTCTATTCCCAACTCAGTAACTTTTCTTTCAAACTTGTTCTTTTCCTCATTTAATTTTCCAAATGATGGGTGAAGATTATATTTCTCAACCTTTAAACTCTGATTCTCCAGCTATAGCTTTTGTAACTCTGCCAAGGTAACTTGAGAAATATTCTGTATATTTTCTGCAGATATTGCTAAAGTATCCTTATCTGCTTGCATAGTTTGGCATTATCTCCTTGAGATCTTGACTTCACCTATCATGTCTTCATATTTTCTCTGTAGATTCTGGCTTTCATATATTTCTTTCTTCAATGTTTCCTTCAGGTGATCTACATTCTTCCGTGACTGCTCCAGATCAGTCATGATCCTGTCCATATTGTCTTCATTTGCTAAGGTTAAAGCCACCCTAGCCCTTGATATTAATCATGGATCTTTATGAGTACCATGTACTAATGTCTTGTCTGTCACTATCTTCCCTAGATTTCCTTCAGTATCTACCTTTTTCTCAATCCTCTTAACAATCCTCTTCTTGTCTTTGTCATAGAATATAGTATTAAAATCAAGTATTTCCTCCCCTTTGGTAGGCATGAAAGGAATCAAATCAAATTCAGAAATTGAAACTTCTCCTAACATACTGCCAAAAGGAACAATGGGCTCCAAGGGATCAATATCAGACTGTCCTTGTTCTTGATCTATAGGATCTTGTACTTCTTGTACATCAACTTGCTATATGGGCTTCATTTCCTTTTGGGGTTCTGTAAAGCTGAAACCCTCACTTTCTGCCTGTTTCTTCTTTATATCAATTCCTTCTTTCCTTTTCTTTTCTTCTTCTTCCTTCTTAGCTACTTATTTAGCCGCTCATTTCTTTTATTCTTCTTCAATCCTCAACCAATTTTATGCTTCTTGTACCAATCTACTAGCATCTTCTTCTCTTTTCTTGGCCTCTTTCTCTTCTAGCTTCTTAGATTTTTCTCCAGTATTTCCTTTTCCACCCACAGTTGTTATCTTTTGCTTGAACCTTTTCTTAAGGGTTGTTATGTTTTTGGCATTGTGGAACGTCTCCTCATGTTTGTCCCAGAAGTCAGTGTACTCAAAATGGATTCCATTTTCTTTGCAGTAATCAACTACTTTGTTTTGGGAATCATTTCTATGAAAATTCATTTCTCCAAAGTGAAAATATTATAATTCTTTAACAAACTTTGTTGCCTGATTTACCCTTGAAAACTTATAGCTTGCAATGAATAAGGTTAATGCAGGGTACACTACCTTTTTATGTTCAAACAAAAACTTTCCTACTCCATTAATGTACAATTGGCTGACGGCCTCCTTATGGAGTACATAATCTATAGCATATTTTGGGAGAAGAGAAGGAGCTCATGAACCACCATACATCCTCACATACAATCCATCCTTTGTCAGATAATAACTCCTGAATTCTTGTATGACCTTAAATTCTTCCTCGGACATGCAGTTACATTCTTCTAGGAAAATCAGAGAATATAGGGGCATAATGAAATGCTCACAAATCTCCCTATATTAACTGTAATAATTATGATCCCAAAACAATTTATAAGCTATGTATACTGGGGTTCTATCCTTCTCCCAATTGCACTTTAAGGCAGGGAAAGCCTAGGTGCACAATATGCAATCAATTAGAATAGAACCCATGTAGAATTCAGATTTCTTCTAGGATACTCCTCCCAAGGCTACACTTATACATGCTAAAAGACTGTTTGACACTATACTGGCCCAATTGAAGATATTTCCTTGTGTGGGAACAAAAAATATGAGCGATATCCAACCAATCTTGAAACTTTTTCCATTTTCTCTACCAAAAATCTTGTTAAGCATCAAATCAATAAATATGTAAGGAGAACGGAGAGTTGAGGTATCATATTCTCCCGAAGGTATGGTTTTGAAATTTGTCCCTGGGATCATCATCCTCTTTATCATCTCTACTGGGTCCAAACCTACCTCCTTTAAACAAATTTCTATTAGATAGGATTTTGGTCAGGGTAGATGGTATGCCATAAACACATAGGCAGGTTTGTATGCAACATAGCTTTTCTTTGTAGTATTTTCTAAGATCATTCTCGTCACATCTGCCCTTGATTCTCATTAGCTTATTCCATCGCTAAATCTCAACAAACTCTCAAAATACTCATTTTCATCGTACTTATTAAACCAATGCAAAACTCCTCTCTCAAACAACCCTATTCGACTGAAAACCCTCCTGAATCCCGGGAGAAACTGTGGCTGTGGGAATATGGATTCTTAACCTTTGGTTAACCATAAAATGTCCAAGAATAGGGTGGTGCAGATGGTGACACTCCTGTCTCCGACATGCCCTACAACCCTGTGAAAGAAATGCAGGTGCATACATAACGCTTGATGGTAGACAGACTCAACCACCCATGAAATGAAAACCCAAGTAACGGGTTATTCCCTTAATGAATTAAAATTTCCACAAGAAAAATGCAAGGAAGGAAAAACCCTAATCCCCTATGTGAAAAACCTAAACTCCACCCACTAACGGTTCAATTAGTAAAAAACACTACCCAAAAGAGAGAATCATGGGTAACCTACCTAATAATGTCGACGTGGATGACTTGGATGGGAAAATATTTCCACAAGTGCAGAGGAGGAAAAAAACAGTTCTTGATAGCTATGTGCACACCTTCTTCGGACGGTTTCAACAGTGCAACTTGACAAATCACAAGGAAAATGACAAGTCATATGGAAACATATATATATACCTATGACCGGAAGGGAAACCATCGGCAGGAAAACTATGGACCTAGCACCATATTGTTAAAACAAACTCAAACGTTGGAGCCACTACTCACTATTCTCGAGACGAATTTCTACTAGCCTTCCGCAATGTTGGCTATAGATTTCTCTATCATCCCATTGATTACTTTGGGAAATGATTATCGGCTACCAGTAAGGTTAAACTCTTTAGAATTGACAAAGAGAAAGTAAATCCGTCGGATCACTTAAAGACTATCCTTCTAAAACAAAGGCGGGATAAACACTACGACTCTGGCTTGTTTCAGTCAACCAACTCGACGGCGGGAAAAATTAAATAGGATATTAGAAATGAAAAGGAAAAGGAACATCTGATTCACTGGATACATCTGGCACTAAGGAACTAAAACTTTGGCAAACAAGATCCGAGGATAAAGAAAATTAATTCCAATGCATCAGCAAAAGCTTCCAAAGGCACTCGGCAAGCTAGATGATTCTGCTTCCGCAACGTCGAAAGGCTAGTCCACTACGCTTCTGATATCGGAAGAATAGTTGACTAATAATCTGATACATAAAAGTAAAAAGACCAAGTTTTTAAAGAAAATTTTATGAACTCGGGGCAACTTTGGCAATAATAAAATACTCCTAGGCAAGTTTGAAGAAAAACAAATAAAAGGGGGGCCCTAAAATTGAATTTTTTTGGGGAAATAGTTGCAGTTGCAACAATTGGTGACTACCTGGTGAACACAGATCTCTAAAAAGTTTACTCTTTGATCAACATACTTCTCTTATGGTACCAATTTACTAGATTTATTCAAGATATCTGAATTCCCAAATGAAATATTTATTCTCTTTAATCATTGATTATAGTCCAAGTTAAGAAAAAAAAAGGGAACCAGGATTTCAAAGTCTCGATAACTCTTTTGAGGCCAAGAATATGAATTTCATTTTACCTCTGTCTTTTGAGTGGCTTCTAACTTAGACACCACAGGATCATAACATATGGTAAACAGATATATTCATTTGTTCCTCATTCCCATGCCATTTTGCACTTTTTTGTGCTTTTGGACTTTTGTCCCCTTTTGAGTCCTCATGTTTTCCTTCTTTCTAAATTTTAATTCAGGATCCTCTATCCATAGTGTCCTTTTGTTTGAGAGATATTTTAATTTCAAATCACGGATGGAGAATAACTTTGTAAATATCATTCATACTGATGTGGTTCAGTACTTGTTTTGATACATATTGCTTTTTAGGATATTTTGACTCTCATTAACCTTTTTGGCTTTCAAGTCGTGGCATGGGACTATTTAAATATAATACACTATTTACCTTGCTTCCTTTCAATGGGTCTTTTGTTGTTACCCCCTAGGAAATTTTTTAATGTGAGATGAATGGAGCCTCAAAATAGTACTTCGTACTTTTATATCTTGAGTTATTTCACAAGGATTAAGCAGGACGTCAATGTGTTCTTAACCATTTAGAAAATATCCTAAACTTGAAGAAATTATTTCAGCATTATATGAATCAATAATAGGTAGTCTTGTAGTCAAAGATTTTAGTTAATCCATAATTCTGATGAACTCCATACAACCAAAAGTCGTGTTGTTTTATTGACCATAATCAAAACACAAATTTACAAGCAATCAATCTCTAAGCAAATAAAGCAAGCAACTAAAATACTCTAAAGTAAGAAACAAACCAAATGTTTATTTATGTTCAAGAAAACAAAATCAAAATGATCAAGAAAAATAAGGTTTGAGAAGTAAACCATTTATTGATAAGTTCTCATCCCACCCGTATGAGTCTTGCAACTTGTAAGTTGAGGGGCCTAGCTTTACTGCAATTTGAAAAGGGTCTACCCATAACCACTGAAACCTAGTGTTCTTCCCCTTCTCATCGTGTGGGTGATCCCATTTAAGAACCAGATCTCCTACTTCGAACTCTTTGTTCCCAGCTTTGTGCTTATCAAACCAATGCTTCACTATTTCTTGTTGATGCTTAAAACTTTCCTAGGCTTTGGACCTAGACTCTTCTAACTTCAACAGATTATAGAATTCGGATTTGTAGAATTTCATTATCAGTAACCCTAGACTCTTGGGCTATTATGGAAGATGGTAATAGAATATTAGGAGGTTGGACAACTTCTTTTCCATAAACGAGAGTGTATGTTGACACACCTAAGGAATTATTGGGTGTGACTCTATCAGCCCAGATAGCATTAGATAAAGCTAAATTCCAGATCATTTGATTTTCTATCACTATTTTCTTTGGAATTATAATTAGGTTTTTGTTTGTGGATTTTGCCAAACCATTTCCTTGTGGGTAATAATTTGTAGAATAATGCAAATTAATTCCTCTTTCATTAGCAAATGCAATTAATCTAATAGAAGAAAAATAAGAAGCATTATAAAAGACCAGTGAAATTGGAACCCCAAACCTAGTCAGGATGTGGTTCTGTAAGAAATCCATAACTGCATATTTGTTTACTTTTCATAATGGAATAGCTTCGACCCATCTTGTAAAATCATTAGTTGGTGTCCAAATGTACTTATGTTGTAATGAGGAGTTTGGATTGATTTCTCCAATAACATTGATTCCCCATTGTTCAAACAATTTTGAGATGACTATTGGTTTCAATGGTCTTGCTACTTTATCTTGTCTTCCAACACATCTATGACAAGCATCACATTTTCTAACATGAGCATGAGCATACTTAAACAATGTATGACAGTAATATCCAGCTATGAGAATCTTTTGTGCTGTTGTATCTCAATAAAAGTGACCTCCAGGAGGTCCATCATGTAATTCTACTACAACCTTCTTTGCATATCCTTGTTCCAGGCACCTAAGAAAGACTCCATCATAGTTATTTCTAAACAGTACTCCATCAATGATATGATATAAAGCTAATTTCAGACATAATGCTCTTCTTTTCTTGGGACTCCAATGCTCTGGAAAATACCCTTCTTGGAGATAATGGACTAGATCCCTATACTAGGAGTATGGAGTTGTAAATAGAGAACATGCATCCACCATATGTAGTTCAGCTTCATTGTCCCAGTTGCTTTCTTCATTGTTTTGACCCTCAGCCATTAGTTTATAAAGTCCTTATCCTTTAACTATCATTGATGGTTTGAACTCAAGATCATATTCTTGTAAATCCGTCACCTAGTTGCCTCTTCTTTCTCCTAGTTCCTTTTGTACAAAAAGAGATCATACAGATGGGTGTGGAACTATTACTTTGTTGCGATTCTTAAGTATATATGGCCTAAATTTTTTTACCACTTTAAAAACTACATAATCTTGTTTGTCAATGACTGGATAATTCTATTCATCCCCTTGCATACCAGTGCCCATAAATGATATGGGGTACTCATCTCCCCCATCTTCTTTCTGTGTAAGAACAGCTGCTAATGAATCATTAGACACAAAAGTGTACAGAATAAAATCCTTTTCAAAATTTGGACTTTTGAGTGATGGTGCATGAGCAACAGATGTTTTTATCTTGCTGAATGCATTCTTCCCCAAATCAGTCCGTTTGAACTGCACACTCTATTTAACCATTTGTTGCAAAGGTTTGACGATTTGAGCAAATTCTAGTACAAACCTTCACACAAAATAGATTGTCCCCATAAAATATTGCATACTCTTTTTATTATGGGGTAAATGGATCTGTTCTATTGCTCGAATCCTCTCCGGGTCTATGGAGATCCCTTTCTTAGAAATGACATGACCGGGTAGTTTTCTTTATGTGACTACAAACACACATTTCTTGGGATTTAGTGAAATACCATATTTTTAGCAACGTTCGAAAATCTTTTTCAAATAACATGCATGCTCTTCTCTCTTTTTCGAAAATATTATAACATCATCTAGATAAACCACAACACTACGGCAAATCAGACCACAGAAATCTATATCCATGGCCCTCTAGAATGTAGCTCTAGCATTGATAAGTCCAAAGGGTATCCTCCTATACCCAAATGTTTCCCACTTGGTTTTGAAAGTGGTTTTAAGCCTATATTCTTCTGATACTAATACTTGATTATAATAAGAGAATCCATTGAATAATGAGAACAATTTAGAACCTGAAACCATCTGTAGTATTTGCTCCATGGGTGGGATAGGATAATTATCTTTATCTGATGCATGATTAAGATTTCTGAAATCTATGCAAAGTATGATTTCTCCGGTCTTTTTCTACACTCATACCAAATAAGAAACCCATTCTGAATGTCTAACTTTAATAGTGATTCTACCATCCATCAAATTTTTTACCTCACTTTGAATTAAAGGTTCCATCTTAGGATGCATCTTTCTCAAAGGTTGTTGATAAAGCTTGATTCCAACTTTGGTTGGGATAACATGTTGTATGATATTTGTGTCATAAGTTTTGAGATATTCATAGGTCCAAGCAAACACATCTCTGTACTACTTGAATAAACTAATGAACTTACTCCTTTCACCTGGAGAACAACACTTCCCCAAATTTACATATTTGGGTTTAGCTTCAGTCCCTGAATTTATCAGCTCGAATTGTAAAGATGAGCTATGAGTCTTGACGTTCACTAGCTTTCTAAACTTGTTATCTAAATGAAACATTTGTTCTAAGGTCCTAACTCCTTTTGGAATAAATTTCCTGAATTTTAATTCTGCTTGATGTTCTTCATCATCTATTATTACTCCTTTGAAAGTATCATCATTCATAAAACACTCCAACATTTGCTGATCATTGTCAAAAACCCTTCGATTTGTGATGTTATCTGGAACAAAAGGCTTGAAAAGTAATTCAATAGAGCATCTATTATTTGAAGGTACTAATCTTGCAGCTGAGGTAGCTAATAAATCAGTTGATGCATTTTTTAATCTAGGAGTTGACACAATATTGAATGCATGAAAATTTATCAGCCAATCCAAAACTTCATTTTGGTAAGATTTCAAATGTGGTGAAATGCAGTGTATTTTGTTCATTATTTGCTTAACAACGATTTCAAAATCTCCATATGCTCTCATATTTTTTACTTTTAATTCTATTTCTTTTCTAAGTCCCTAAACTAGCACTTCGTATTCGGCTGTGTTATTTGTGCATTCAAATTCTAACCTACATGAAAGAAAATGTTTATTTTTGTCTGGATCATTCAGGACATAGCCAACCCCTGATCCCTCCAATGTTTTAGAACCATCGAAATAAAGAATCCAAAATTTTCTACTTCTACTGAAACTGAATTGTGAACTACATCTGAAACTAAATCTACTATGTTACAGTCGATCTCATCAGTACATGAAAATTGAAGGAGATCAAGCTGGATATCAAGTATATTGTTGGATTCTTTAGCTTGGTAATTTCTCGATTCCAGTTCAATGAAATAGTTTCCCAATGCAGAGTTTAAGGGTTCATTTTTTCCTTCTAACCGAGTCACATTATATTTTAGTTGAGGCTCTCTTAACACTTTTATTTGATTTTTACATCCTTTAAAAGGAAACCACAAATGTGACCAATCCGATGAAAAATAACCTTCTAACCTTGCTGACCAGTCTCGACTCAAAACCAAACCATAAGCATCTAGTATGTCTGCTACTGCAATGTCAATGTACTAGAATACCCTCTCATCTGCAGATAAATGAACCAGAACATCCTCCATTTCTCCTATTACTTTTACTGATGTTCTTTCTAATTGAAGAACTTGCCAAGTGGATGTTTTAGGTTGGCCATTTATTTTCTTGTAGACATAAAGTGGCATAACATTGACTGATTCTCCTGAGTCCACTAAATAGTTATGCACATTATAGTTGAAATTTTCCAAGGTTGGGAGAAATGCTGGAATTTTATACCTAGATTTTCCTCCTAAACTTGTCTCACCAATCTCTTCCTCAGGTTGGTTGTCACTAGGAGGCTCCTCTTCTGGTGTCGCAAGTGCTTTTAAAAGCTTCTCCTTTTCTTGAGGTTAATTGCACATTTCAAACAATGAGATATTTTATTTAGCCTTTTTATTGTCTTCCACAACATCATATCCTATCTCATGTTCTTTGAGATTCTTCTTGACATTGTCAGTTTTACTTTCAGTTGGATTTATAGGTGTGTTGAGTTTCTTAGGATCCTGACTTGAATTGACAAATTCAGGTATTTTAACAGTCGAAGTGTTGTTATTTACCTTCTTCATGTTTTCTTGAAGTTTCTTAATCTTTGGAAGTATTGACTTATCTTCTTTTAACGGATTCCGACTTCTTGTTGTTACATTAGTTTCTAGTGTTTCTTCTTGCATCGAAAAGTCTTCATCTTCCATATTAAACATAGAAACACAGTCCCATAAAACTAAGGTATCTTCCTCTTGTTTTTCTATCGGTTCATGATCCCTTTCTTTCTCCTCACCAGTTTCTGTCAATTTGGAGTCCAATAGTTGATTCATTACTAATGCCATAGAATTAATCCATTGTGGGAAATTATTCTCTTGGAAAACATGGCTAGATCAGGCCCAAGAGCTGAATTATAGTATTCAATTAGGGCATTTTCAGATGGTTTGTCAGCTGCACTGAAATTGTTTAGGCAAGCAGCAAACCTTCGAGTGAAGTTATGCACTCTTTTCTTCTTTTCCTTCTTCAGACACATAACCCTTTCATTAAAGCTGCATGAGTTTTTTAGATGGTGTATTTGCTTCTATGTAGTCTCTCAAAAGTATTCCAATCTGTGATTGAATTTGCAAGTAGGGAAAAATAGCATGAGGCTGCTTTTCCTTTCAGAGTGTGAGGAAATAATCTACAGATGACATCTTCATGCTCTCCAGCTCATAGTCCCTATAAATCCAAGTAAAAACTCTGCAAATGACCATCTTCAAGAATTCCTTTACTTGCTTCAAATGTGGGTAACATCCTGTCAAAATTATGAGGAAAATCATGCAACGGAGGTGTCATATTTAAAGTAGACCTAGCCCTCCAAGCAAGTTATGGAGGTGGCTGATTTGCATTTAAATTAGCCATGATTCTGAGTGGAGTGTGAGGTTGGGACTAAACAGGGGTCTGGAATGGTGAATAGTAACGAGAATCTGGATCCAATTGATCTAAAGTTTTGTCAACTTCCTGTAAGGCTACTTCTACCAATTCTTCAAGATCTTCTACCAGAACTGAATCTTCCGATTGAGGGCAATCATTCTTCTAATATTATCTTCTAGGTAGGACATATATAATAGGTAATAATTCAATATTTTTCCCATATTCCCTGGTAATTCTCCTTAAATCATCAACCACTTCATTATCAACAGGACAAAAATACCATTTTTCTTTTTCTTTAGGAGTGGGTTTGTGAAGCAAACTATTTTCAGAACTATCACCGGTGGAGTAATTTTGAGAAAGAGGGATACCTCAACCAGCCATGCACTGGTGGTCCTCCTTCTAGCACCAAAACTGTTGGGGCTTGGAAAATCACAGGTAGAAATAGTAGGGATTCTCCCGAATAAACGTTCTCAATTAGCTCATTATTGTTTGGTATGGGGAATCCGTCCGGTTTACGATTCGGCTACCGTAGGTCAAGTAATGATTAAAGTGTTGGTTATTCATTAGAGTAAATTTCAACTCAAAATGGGCCTCCTAAAAAAAATTAATAAAATAATAGTTAAAATAATAAAATAATATTTATTAATTTTGGAGGAAGAAAAGAAAAAAACTACTTTTCTGTTTGTATTTTCGACATATCTCCCCGTGTTTTTACCCAAATTTTGATCAAGAGATCTCGTTGGATGTAGAATTAAATTCCATATCCAACGAGTACCCACTCGGCATACTTTTTACGGACCCCACTACCCCAAAAACAAGAAATACCTGAAAAAACATGATGATGACATCATCATCACATTTTTTCAGCTCTTTCTTGTTTTTGGGGTAGCGAGGTCCATCGAAAGTATGCCGAGTGGATACTCATTCGATGCCAAATTTAATTATGCATCCAACGAGCTCTCCCGATCGAAATTTGAGTAAAAACATGGGGAGATATGTCGAAAATACAAACAAAAAAGTAGTTTTTTTCTATGATACCTATCCCCAAATTTATATTAAAAAAGTGTTTAAGACCTATACGGTATTTCAAATTTAAAGCAATTTCATTGACTAACACATGATGACATGGAATTTGAGTTAAAGTTAAAAGGCCCATTTGGAGTTGATATTTCCTCTAATGGCCTGGTCCACCATGTATATTTTTTAGTTTTTTAAATATTTAAGTATGATGTGCAAATTCCTAACTAAATGCAAGTGGTAGAGATAACGAGGAGGGTCACAATGTGATGCATAGGTTCTTACCTCTCATCTTACGTCTCTGACTTCTAAATCACAAAACAAAGAGAAACTAACTAAGACTCACTAACCTATCCCTATGGAGCAAAACTATAATTAATGGTGAGTAATGTATTGTATTGCGTGCATAAAGAAAATCACAGATAGTTGTTAGCATTCCTGAATACATGAATATAAATAGAAATATGAATAACAATATATCTTATTGTTAATTAAAACATTCATTACTCAATCACAAATGTGGAAATTTCACAAAATAAAGAAGAGTACATTCATAACATGAAAGAATTCAATAGGTTAGAACAATCTCACAGTTGATGGAAACAAGCTGAAAAAGAAATAGTTCACATCCAACCAACCCATGGAAAATATTTGAAAATCCACAAAAATTTCTCTAGCTAAAAACATATAACTCTTTATTATAAAAATAAATAGTTCTTCTTACAATAAACTTCCTCAAGATAGTCTGAAAAAAAGTCCTTCCTATCTAAAACTCTCCTATACTTATACAAAAAGAAAAAACCTCTTGGGCTACCCCTCATTGGCTCTTGAACTTCCCCAACCTTTCCTTTACAAACATTTGTCCTGTAGCTTGTGCACAAAAATTAATATAATATATTACATTATTAATCAATATTCCTAAAACATTTCATGAGGAAGGCCTAGCTTGCTAGTTGGTGAACTTTTTCCATGCATTAGCATCTGCTGCTATGCTTTCAAAACTAGAAGGTTCAAGGAATCGAATTTCAATCTCATACCTGGCGGATTGGGTCTTCACACCCTCTATTCTAGAAGGACTCGGGTGCATTTGTTCGTCTAATAAGTGTATGCTCATGGCTGCATGTGCTACTTCATTTTTCAATATCCATTCATCCATATTCTTAACCTGCTAGATTCCTTGTTCATCCTCTTTGTATCTGTCCTGTAAGTGCTTTAAAAATAGTTCATGTTCAGGTAGCACCTCCAATCTATTATGAGTAGAATTCTAACTCCGATTATAGGTGAAGAGCACTCTCCTATAGAATTCGACACAAGATGTCTTTGTCTTCTTCACTGTCTTTTTAAATTATTATGCAGTATTACTGGTGAATTCCATTAAATCATATTCTTTCTTCAAAGTTTGCTAATGTTTGAAGGATAGGTCTGTGGGAGACTCTTTATTGGTTTCTACCCAAACCATTCTTCCATTTATAATTTCCAATATATCCTGAGTCCTATCCAGAAAATATGAAATGGTACTTATAATCTCTTCCAGCCTGGTGTCTATCTGCAAAACTTTACATCTTTCATCTTCTATTTGTAGTTGTATTTGATGGATCTTTTTCCTAAGCTTCAGAACATGCTCCTTTAAGGGTCATATGTCAGCTTTCTACTCCATAGCACTCTTTAGTAATGTTGCCAATGAATTTTTATGTTCTTCTAAAGCTGCTATATGCATCTGATATTGCTTCTCCTTATCTTCTGCTGTAGCCTTCTCTATTCCGAGTTTAGTAACTTTGCTTTCTAACTTGTTCTTTTCCTAATTTAATTTTCCAAATGAGAGTTGAAGATTATCTTTCTCATCCTTTAAAATATGATGCTCTAGCTGTAGCTTTTGTAACTCTACCAAGATAACTTGAGATCTCTTCTCTATATTTTCTGCAGATATTGCTAAAGCATCCTTATCTTCTTACAGCGTTTGGTATTTTTTCCTTGAGACATTGAATTCACCTATCATGTCTTCATATTTTCTCTTTAGCTTCTAGCTTTCATCCCTTTCTTTCTTCAAGGTTCCCTTCCGCTGAGATACATTCTTCCATGACTACTCTAGATCAGTCATGATCCTGTCTATGGTGTCTTCATTTCCTAAGGTTAGAGCTACCCCAGCCCTTGCTATTAACCGTGGATACTTATGATTACCATGTACTACTGTCTGGTTTGTCACCATCTTCCCTATCTTTCCTCAAGTATCTACCTTTTTCTCGTTCCTCTTAACAATCCTCTTATTTTCTTTGTCATAGAATATAGTATTAAAATCAGGTATTTCCTCCCCTTCAGTAGGCATGAAAGGAATCAAATAAAATTCAGAAATTGAAACTTCTCCTAACATACTTCCCATAGGAACAGTAGGCTCCAAGGGTTATGTTAACTTGAAACCCTCACTTTCTGCCTATTTCTTCTTTATCTCAACTTCTTCTTTCATTTTATTTTCTTCTTCTTCCTTCGCAGCTGCTTCTTCAGCAACTCATTTGTTTTCGTCTTCTTCAATCCTCAACCAATTTTCTGCTTCTTGTACCAATCTGCTAGCATCTTCTTCTCTTTTCTTGGCCTCTTCCTCTTCTAGCTTCTTAGCTTTTTCTACAGTCTTTCCTTTTCCACCCATAGTTGTTATATTTTGCTTGAACCTTTTCTCAAGGGCCGTTATGTTTTTGGCATTGCAGAACGTCTCCTCATCTTTCTTCCAAAATTCAGTGTACTCAAAATGGATTCCAGCTTCTTTTTAGTAATCAGCTACTTTGTTATGGGAATCATTTCTATGAAAATTCATTTCTCCAAAGCAAAAATATTCTAATTCTTTAACAAACTCTGCTGCCTGCTTTACCCTTGAAAACTTATAGCTTCCAATGAAGAAGGATACTGTAGGGTGCACTGCCATTTTATGTTCAAACAAAAAAAATTCTACTCCATCAATGTACAATTGTCTGACAACGTCCTTGTGGAGTACATAATCTGTAGCATATTTTGGGGGAAAAGAAGGAGCTTGCAAACCACCATACATCCTCACATACAATCTATCCTCTGTCAGATAACAACTCCCAAATTCTTGTATGACCTTAAATGATTCCTTGGACATGCAGTTACATTCTTCTAGGAAAATCAGAGTATATAGGGGCATAATGAAATGCTCACAAATATCCTTATAGTAACTGTAATACTTATGAGCCCAAAATAATTTATAAGCTGTGTATACTGGGGTTTTGTCCTTCTCCCAATTGCACTTTAAGGCAGGGAAAGCCTGGGTGCACAATATGCAATCAATTAGAATAGAACTCATGTAGAATTCATATTTCTTCTGGGATACTCCTCCCAAGGATGCACTTATACATGTTGAAAGACCGTTTGACACTATGTAGCATAGCCTTCCTTTGCAGTATTTTCTAAGATCATTCTCGTCACATCTGCCCTGGGAAGAATCCAACCTATTACTTTTGAGCACAGAAACAATTCAGGCCTAGTAGCCACTTTCATCAAAGCTGACTTTTCAATGTTAGCATAAATTGTCATCTCTTCAAACGCAACATCAGGACATTCTGGCTTGAGATGATTCTGAAAATTTCTGCCCATTTGTAATTTGGTTCTACTCTATTTGTGGCTTTGGTGTCTTCATAGATGAATTCTACCTTGGTTATTATTTCTACCTTAGGCTCCTCTTCAGCCACTACAGCTTTCTTCTTCTGTCTCTTTGGCATGTTGCTATAATGGCAATCAACCTGTAACAATCATGCAACATGTTTTAGTCTAACTAACTCTAGAAATTGATATAATAATAAACAAAATTATACAGATCTATTCACCTCTTGGACATGCATGCTGGTAAATTTGGTTAAACACAATTTTTCAAATGAGTGATTTAAAACAGAAAAATCGATAACAATGCTGCCTCCTAAACCTGCCTAAGATTCATTCTCTCGGGAACCCTAATCGACTAAATTTATTCTTCATCTCGTACAGGTTTTTTGATTCTCATTAGCTTATTCCACCACTAAATCTCAACAAACTCTCAAAAATACTCAGTTTCACCATACTTCTTAAACCAATGCACAAACTCCTCTCTCAAACAACCTATTTGACTGAAAGCCTACATGAATCCCATGGGAAACTGTGGTTGTAAGGAATATGGCTTCTTAACCTATGGCCAACCATAAAATGTCCAAGAATAGGGTGGTATAGATAGGGAAATGCTTTTCTGCACCATGCCCTGAAACCCCGCGCAAGAAACACAGGTGCATACATAATGCTTGATGGCAGATAGACTCGACCTCCCATGAAATGAAAACCCAAGTAATGGGCTATGACCTTAATGAATTAGAATGTCCACAATAAAAATGAAAGGATGTAAAAAACCTTACCCCCTATGTGGAAAACCTAACCTCCACCCACTAACAGTTCAATCAGTAAAAAACACCACCCAAAAGAGAGAACCACCGATAACCTACCTGGTAATGTCGACGTAGATGATCTGAACAGGAAAATCTTTCCACAGGTGCAGAGGAGGAAAAAAAAAGGTCTTGACAGTTGCGCGCACACCTTCTCTAGACAGTTTTGACAGTTTAACTTGACAAATCACAAGGAAAATGAAAAGTCATATGGAAACATATATATATATACCTATGACAAGGTGGGAAACCATCGGCAGGAAAACAATAAAAACATCGGCAAAATAGTCTGGAGGATATATGCCATACCCATTGCGAAAGGAACTATGGACCTGACACCGTATTGCTAAAACAACCTAGGAAATCAAAGCCACTACTCACTATTCTGGGGACCAATTTCTACTAGCCTTCCACAACTTTGACTATAGACTTCTCTATCATCCCAGTTATTACTTTGGGAAATTAGTATCGACTACCGGTAAGGTTAAACTCTTCGGAATCGGAAAAGAGAAAGTAAAGCCTTTGGATCACTTAAATACTAGCCTTCTGAAACAGTGGGCAGGATAAACGCTACGACTCCAGCTTGTTCTGATCAACCAACTCGATAGCGATAAAAAATAAATCGGATATCGAAAACAAAAAAGGGGAAGGAACATTTGATTCACCGGATACGTCTAGCACTAAAGAACTGAAAATTTGGCAAGCAAGGTCTGAGGATAAAGAAAATTAACTCCGATGCATCGACGAAATATTCCAAAGCCACTCAGAAATATATATGACTCTGCTTTCACAACATCAAAAGGCTAGTCCACTACGCTTTTGATATCGAAAGAATAGTTGATTAATCATCTAATACAGAAAAGTAAAAAGACCAAGTTTTTTAAGAAAATTTTCTAAACTCAAAGAAACTTTGGCAATAATAAAATACTCCTAGGCTAGTTTGAAGAAAAACAAATGAAGATATCCAACAATCCAAGAAAAATCCTCCAAATCAAGATAGTAAGCCACCTATAAATTTCACCAACATAAGAGTACCATAGACCTTCCTCCCTTCCAAAGGAGAGAGGGTTAAATTTATAAGGCTAAAGGGATAGAATAGGTTGAATTAGGAGGATGAGTCTAAGGGATCTTCCCTATAGGTTAGGAACCAAAATTTCACCTTACCTAAATAACAAGGATAGAGCTCCACATCATCCACCTTTGAGAAGGATCTCGAATCTTCGTTTTTTTCCCTCAAAACAGAACCAATGCACTTTAAAAAAAGGGAAAAGGTGTCGTCGGTGCTCCTAGTAGTGGGAGATAGAGCGTTAGTTCCAACGCCCCTAGAATAAAGGGAAAAAGTTCCTTCGGCACTCCTAGAATGAAGGATAAAAGCATCGACCTTCCTAGAGAGGGAAAAAAGGTAGGAAAAACCTCAATCTCAATCAACTTTAGTAGAAAGAAACTTGGGGATTAGGAAAAGGGTTGACACATGGATCAAGAGTGAAAGATTTTGATGTAACAAATATAAGTAATCGTTGGCCTTCCCTCTCCAAAAACTCTTCCTCCTCTTAATATTTAAAAGTATTTTGGTTATCATGACTTGTATATATGTAAATATGTGTGTATTTCTTTGAATAAATAGGAGTCATTTCTGACAAGTTGTTTACATGAGACTCTTTTTCTTTCTATAATGTTATATATGTTTTCTTGAATAAAAATGAATCATCTAACAAGTGGTTTTGTAGTTTGATTACAAGTACTTTATCTCTATAAGCAGCTCATGAGATATTATCTGAAAAAGGAAGTGCTCTAAAAACACTCATAATATATCTTAAGTTTTCCTTTTTTTGGTCCCTATCAAAATTTGAAGTTTATACCGCAATTAAAGAATTCTTGTATGTCATTTCTAACCACTTATTCTATGATCTTTTTATGCTTTATATATGGTGTCTTGATTCAAACATGTACATTTTCAATTATTTGAACAGTTGTTCGGAAGACTTACTTTAATCATCATGTTATTCAGAATTTTCACACCTATGGACTACTAGTTTATCCTATACTCATCATCCAAACTTGTCTCTTCAGAATTTTTGTGGTAACTAGAAAGTAAGTAAAAATTTTCTTATGGGGAACATTACTTATGTTTTTTGAAGAAGATAGACCAAAAGATCAAAGAACAACTTTAAGTTATTCTCTTTTGAAATGATCTATAATTAAGGCCATTATATGTGAAAAAAAATGAATTATGTGTTTAATAGGGTCAACACGCTCTAGTACTGACCAAATTTCATATACTCCAAATAATTATATGAAGCAAACCCATCAGGGTACTGAATAGGCCTGCTCGCAGTAGGTCAATGCTAAGTAACATCCTAAAACAAGGAAGCTCGGTAAATGCAAGTAAACCCATTGGGGTACTAAATAGGCTCATTGGTAGTAGGGCTATGCTTGCATGGTACCAATATGAACCTGTCGGGGTACTGAACAGGCTTGCCGGCAGCGTGGCAACATCGGATAAAAGAGATCTGGTAAATGCACCACTATGCACATGGTTCACCAAAAATAATAATATTCGAATATATAAATATTTATTTAGGCCTATTGTTTATGATGTCATTACACTAGTACAAAATGAGGAATTAGCTACTAGGTGACTAAAAATTCTAGTCACCACAGGTTTTCCAAGTGATTTACTACTAAATATGAGCAATTTTGATTGACTCAACTATAAACAACTAAAATTAATGACTAATTTAGTCACCAGTTAACAAATATGACTAGATAATAAGTGACTGAGTTAAAAATGACTAAAATAAATGACTAATTTAGTCACGACATAAAAAATGACTAGCTAGAAGAATATGAATTAGTCATTTATGTTAGTCATTTTTAATTGTGTCATGAAAAATTGCAAATTTGGAAATGAAGTGTAATTTTTGTAAGTTGTCTACCTTCTATTAGTAATATTAGTGCCATGCACCTCGATCTTCAGAGATCCAACAAAGCAATTGCATGAACTTTTAGCCTTATGGGGGCTTTTATGGTTCACAAAAAAAAATTTCTTTAGCTTTCTATTTTTGGCAAATCAAAGGTCATGATAATTGATTGGGCCAGAGGTCTCACCAAGTTGCAGTCACTGAGTTATATATGATTTTTGGTTGAAAAGGATTGGGCTCCTAAATAATTGTTTTCTTTCTTTATCCTTCGGGCACCTGTACATGGAGTTCAATTCTGACGCGGACCTACTGTGTTGAATACTTAGGCTAAGAGGACTAGATTTACAAGTAATTTGTCTGAATCTAAGAATATGCTTGAAGACACATCTAAGAAGAGTAAATGGAATTGGAATTCAAGCAATTCTAAACATGGTGATGAGATTGGTGTCGATGGACAGAAATTGAAATTGACAAATATTGGTATTGAGCTTCACGTTGGGTCTCCACTGCCTTCAGAATGACATCAATGTTTAGAACTTCAGGTTTGTTCTGTGTTTTTCTTGATTATCTATTGTGTTTTTTTTCTATTCATGTTTTTTTTCTTTGTTGTGGATGTGGTGGAGATGAAATGGCTAGATCATAATTCCCTTACAGTAACAAAGGAATGCTACACCTACAGATGCACTATAATAGGCCATAAGGATCAAATCTATTATTGGATATCCTGTGATTTTCACAAGTTGTAACCCCGAAAATAGGTCATACCTGC
>LPNX010711624.1:157891-216808 GCA_001517045.1 Pseudotsuga menziesii | reverse complement strand
GTCAAGGTAAGGATGATCCAGATGAAAATTCTACTAAAGAAGTTGGAGATAATGATAGGGCCATGGATGCTTCAGATACAGAAGTGCTAAAATGTGCCCCTAGAGAGAATGGATTGGTTTCAGATGATGCTGTAAGGGAAAGTTCAAACGAAAATGGTATTAAATATTTATCAGAAAATCATTATGAAAATGGGTATGAATGTTTTTGTGTTGCTTTGCTTCTACCATGATTGCATTCATTGCTGAATGAACTGAATGCCTGCCATTTCAATAGATCATCCTTTTTTCCTTTCCTGTCAATATGGACTGAGATACTGACTGGGTTTTGTGTTGATTTATGTTTTCCAGTGATGGTAATCAGTCGCATACAACAACATCGAGACAAGCTGCTTTAAAGCAAAAATTGGATGCAAAAGCTGCTGAAGAAAGAGAGAAAGAAATGGACAGGACTGAAGAACAAAAGAAATTGCAAGAGAAAAGAAAGGCAAAAGCTGAGATAATAAAGGAGCAGAAACTTCGGGAGCAGAGGGCAATAGAGTTAGTAAGTATAGAATTCTTTTCTAAATCTATGTTGGGCATTCGAGTTACAGAAAAGATTAAGTATAGAACACTTTTCTAAATCTATGTTGTAAATGCTAAATATGGTTTTTTGGCAGTGTAGTCCACGCAATGGCCGAAACTTTTAAGTTATTTGAGCACCTTTGAACTTCATGATTTATGTTTTTATTCTTAGTCACATATTGATTAAGAACTTGGCTTGGGTTTTGTAGGAGATCCTCACGGGTCTTATGTGGTTGCTAAAAGAGGAAGCTAAAATTATTGATATTGTCAATTCCTCACCTCATCCAAGGGTAGAGTTTTACGTTGTGACTCCAACTGGGAGCAACTTGGAGAGGCTTAGGGGATACAATGAGTGTGAGGAGTTGAAGCCAGTGATTGTTCCCACAGGTCCCACAATATTTAAAAAAAAAAAAATTTCAGCAGACGTCGCTTAAGCGACGCTTTCAAACTGTCGCTTTTCCGACGGCTTTTGAGATATCCGTCGCAAATCTGACACTTGTAACCGTCGCAATTCCGACGCCTTTTTGATCGCCGTCGCTTCTCTGATACTTGTAACCGTCGCAATTCCGACACCTTTTTGATCGCCGTCGCTTCTCCGACAGCTGCAGGTGTCACATATCTGACGCCTTACGTTGATATTCGTCGCTTAAGCGACAGTTATGGAGGCTATTTTTCAAAAAAAAATTTCTACCGTCGAAAATTTTCTGTCGCTTAAACGACACTTTACATTTAACCGACGGTTATGTAGGTGTCGCTTAAGCGACGGTTATTTAAGTGTCGGATAACCGATGCCAAGTTTCTGACGCTTAAGAAAAAATCAAAGTGTCGTACATGCGACAGGAAAGTGTCGAAAATCCGACATGACGGCCGTCGAATTTTGGGTCGAAATGTAGTAGTGCTACAATAATTACCTTTGAAGGTGTTGATGAAGTTATAAATATCTAGCAGCATTTGGGTGAAAATTTTGGGTAAAGTTAGGATAGGGACATTATAATGAGCTACAACAGTATACATATTAAGTGTTTGACAAAATTTTCCACACAGATGTAGTTGGTTCCTATTGTTACCTACAACAGAGAGAGAAAGGTTTGCAAAGTGTTCGTCAAAATTAGTGATTTAAAATAAGTGCATCAGATAGACACAAACCATTTAGTTGGGTCAAGTTCTTTACCCTGGTATGTTTGGTGTTAAGAATATGACCTACAACTTTCTAACACGGTGATATTTGAATGTTTGACAAGGTAATAAGCTCAATATATTCAACAATAAGTTGAAAATTTTAGTGCAATTTTACTTGGGAACATTACACATATCTACATTCCTATATAGATCTAGACAACAATAATGAGAATTTTTGTGAGAATATGAACAAATTACACAAGGCATATAGTTATTTAGATTTCAGAGTATTGTCATAGATCAGTTTGATGCTTTGGACAATATCATTTGAATTTAAACCATCAAATCCTCAGTTGTGCGTAGTATACTTGTATTCTTGCAAGGCTAAGTGGCAATTGCATTTTAATTGTTGCATTAGAGAAAGAACTGATTAGTTAGAACTCTAGTTTATTGTCTTCTTTTGGAATTAAATCCCAAGCTTTAGTGTGTCTTTAATTTATTTTGAAGTGTTTAGAAATAAGTGCATGTTGATTGCATGGGCAGACCCGGGTTTACTATATCAACCAACAACACCCATAACTCACTGGCCCTTTCGGCGACAGACCACAAGGCGGCCTAAAGTCTCACCCGAAGTGAATCTAATGGGTTGGCCAAGGACTCAAGCATCTTGGACCAGGTTCTGTGGCAGTCCTACTGGTGGCTCGCAGCTCTTCTGGCTGCAGGATCTCCCTCTGTGTCTGTGCGTCGCGCAACCTCTTGCTCGCGCTGCACAATCCCGTCGTCGCGCAGCTCTTCTAGCCGCAGCGTCTCTACCCTTGCGCGCGTCACGCGGGTTCTTATCTCTTCGCACGACCTCTTCCTTCTCACAATAGTCCCAATCTCACCGCATCGCCGTGCACCGTGCGACACGAAACTCCTATTCAACGCTAAGTCCTCAACCCACGGAGTCGCGCACCGCAGCTCCTCTGCCGGTGCGGTATCGCCTTCTTGCGATACCCTCCAACTGCAGCTTAGCGCACTTAGCGTTGTTCGTGTCGACGCGCAAGACCTGATACCCAGACTGTCTTACTGTGATTAAGTAACTATCTAAGGCAAGCATAAGTAGCCCTTATACGACGTGCCAAGGATTTCAACTTGTATATATCTTTCTGTAGTGCTGTAACTAAACAACTCATTCATACATCAACTGTAAGCAAATTGCATAACATAATCGGATAGATGCAACAAATAAACACAATATGCAAATCAATCACAGAACATGGGATTTTAACGTGGTTCACCCCTAGGATGGGAGTTACGTCCACAAAACTATGCTTCTCTATTATAGCTTAAGGGAAGGAAAACACAGTTCTACTGCGCCTCAAATGCAGCTCAAGATATTCTCTCTTAGATATTTCTTCTCTACCTTTATGCTGTCTCTCTTAGAACATACTCTTCCCTCTCAGTCGATCCTTGCGGATCGTTACATGCATGCTTCTACAAGCTAGCTACTAGTTTTAGTAAGATTGCTACCGCTAGAACCAGAACTAGAGCTCGGCTTTTACACAGTCTACTTATCCTTATTGCCTATTTCAATCATGACTGTCTCTCTCTCTAACCAACTGGCTAACTAACTAACTAGCTAACCCTTTACAATACAAAATATATTCTTATATAGGCAGCCCGAAGGTCATGCCATTACAACACTGTGGGCCTGTCCCAACAGTAACCCAAACCCTAATTAGTGACAGTCGGTCCTCTCTGTCCTTGAGGTAGCCGCTTCCCATCACACCATAGCTCTCTGCAGTCTTCCATGCTTCTCGACACTGATCATGGGTACTATGTACCGCTTCGCCTTCTGTCCTTCATCTTCAATGCTTGAGCCTCGTTGCTCCTTCTTCTTTATGAGGGTTGCTGAGCCCTCCTGTCTTCCGCCGCTGCCTTCAATGCAGTGGGTGAGCTCTCCCTTCTCAGCCGCTCAGGTACCGTTGCCTTTCTTTGAATTTCGTATCTCAAAAAGTCATGGTTTCTAGATCTGCTCTACAACTGGAACCGTGCTACGACGTCGTAGCCCCATCTTATCCTCTTTCCACCAAAACTTATCTCTCCGCCAAAACTAGCAGCTTCTTCTGTAGCTGCGGGACCCTACTCCAACAGTCCCCTAACACTTACTTGTGGCTCGTCCCCGAGCCACCTGGAACAGGCTTCTCCTGCTGTAGTTTTTCCTTCTGTAGCTTCTCCTTTGCCTCCTGCGAAGTCTTCTGCAACTTCTGCCAAAGTCCTTCGACTTCGTTCTTCATTACCTCGGCACGTTCTCTTGTCGAGTCAATCAGGGCTTGATCAACTTTGGAGTCGTCTGTCTGATCAATTTCTTCTCTTACAGTGGTGAACTCCTTCATTTTCTGCTCGGCTGCGTCAACCAGCTTAGTGATTTGCTCCTGATAGGGTTGAAGCAGGTTGCTAATGTGGGCCTCCTGTGTTCTTAGCCGCTGCGCTTCCTGCTGCAGTTGGTTCATCTCCCTTCTCGGCCGCTCAGGTACCGTTTCCTTTCTTTGACTTTTGTATCTCAAAAAGTCATGGTTTCTGGCTCTGCTCTACAGCTGGAACCGTGCTACGATGTCATAGCCCCATCTTATCCTCTTTCCGCCAAAACTTATCTCTCCGCCAAAACTAGCAGCTTCTTCTGTAGCTGCGGGACCCTACTCCAACAGTGCATAGTTTCACAATTTTACTTTTCAAATAGATAACCAGGTTCTAATGTGTGAATTGTTCAAAGTTTTAAAGTTGAGCCACATTGAACCAAGAGAAGCTAGTTGGTGCAAGCAGCCGAGAGTCCAATAAGTAAACTCAACAACCTGTAGCTCTGCTTTCCAAGAGTGCACAACAAAACAATTGGAAACACACACAAACATAGTATCCATTACAAATTTCAGATTTCAAAAGCAATTTCACATAAACCTGTTCCTGGATCCATTGTCTCAGATCCAAGGCTGTTGGGAGCGGGGAGTGGGAGCGAAAAGAGAAATTTTCAAAAGATTCCTATTTGGGAGCGTTTCCAGACCATTTTTTATATGATATGTATTTTTATATATTTTGATCCATATATATTAAAAAAACGTGTATTATACTGAATTAGCTAGAGAAAACATAGATATAACCATTAATACACATGTCACATATAACATCAATAATCTAGGAGCTATGACTTGTGGCATTGTCATCAAATGATCAATCATCAACAACATCAATATTCAAATTTGAACATATAATATTTTCCATCAACAAACTCTAACAGTCTAGACTCTAACAGATAACATTAACCATGAAATGAAACAAAGCATCATAATACCATATTCAATACCAAAGAGTTGTAAGATCACAAGATGATAAGAATCAAGATGTAGTCAACAATTTAAAGTTCAAACTTAAAATTTCAAAGTAGGCCATAATGTTTAAAAAATAGGCCATAATAAATATGAAATACAAACTATTATGATACTATCTACTAAGTTTTCCTCTTTCCATGATAAATTTCCAAATTTTTTTCTCGTGTTCTAGGTGGAATAGGAGCTGGTAGAGGTGATTGTGGAACACGAGAAGAAGATGAATTCCCCCCACGAATTGTCGAACGTTGTGAAGATAAAGGAAAACTCATGCATCTGTAACCTGCTGGTGGTTGGGGTGGTATCTCTGATGTATGAATCGGATGAGTATCACCCTCATGATCACCCAATAGTTCATCCTCCAAGCGCTCTAATGCAATGGCTCCATCCTCCACATTATCCTCCTTTGGATTGTTGTCCCAAGTCAAAAAAGTTCTACCATTCTTGGCTACTTCACAGTAATGGGACAACAACCTCAAGTTGTAGTGCACATAAGCCAAACTTTGCCCGTTCTGTATTCAAACTATTTCTCTTAACGTTTTGGATGAAGTTGTAGGTGCTCCAACACCTCTCTGCAGAAGAACTATTGAAAACTTGTGAAAGCACCCTCAATTCCAATTTATGCAAATATGTGTCACCACTGCCATACATGTTCCACCAACAGATAGGATCCAACCTCTCTCGATATTTGGTTGCATGCAAGGTACGAAAGACTCCATGTTCACTGGTGTATTGGCTCAATTCACACCGTACTTGAGCACACTCCTCCTCATCAGGGACCAACTTGTCTAATGCAAGCATATACCCATTTTGCACCACTGGATATGTGTGTGGTCTTTTCCTAACTCCACCACCAGGTGCAGGTTGGGCCAACTAAGACAGAGAATAATATTTTGCGGTACGAACATATGCAAGGGCATGGAGTGGAACATTTAAATTATTCCACCTTTTGACCACATGTTTATGAATATGGTCATACAATATTACATCTCTTTTCTCAATAATGTCTTTGATATGACCAAGCATGCTATCCATTTTCTCATACACCTCCCCAATCACTGGCTGATCTGTATCTGTAAAACTAATCATATTATAAACGGGCTTGGTGAACTGTAGAACATATTTAACCTATGTCCAGAAATGACCATCAAGAACGTTGTCCTCCACATCCTGAAAGTCATGTCTATGATATGCGCTTGCAACTCTATCTTTCAATCCCTACCATGAATCACTTGAAACCACACTAACCAATTCCTCTCTTACCTTCAAAATCCTCCTGAAGGTGAGGTAGTAGCTACCAAATCTAGTCTTCACAATCTTCAATAGCTCCAACCTAGAGTGATTGCGAGAAATGTGGTGTGCCATGCTATGATTGGTGATCAATTTTATGATTTTCTTAGCTCTCTTGTACAAGGAACCAATCCATCGGTAACTAGGGTCCTTCATCTTGACAATATCATGCATAAAAAGGCTCAATGTGTGAACCAAACACCTTGACCAAAATATGTTGGGATACTTATCCTCAATAATTGCTCCTGCTGCCTTGCAATTAGCAACATTATCTGTGATGACTTTAATGACATTGTATGGCCCAATAGTTTGAATGGTGTCAAGTAAAAGTTTTTCAATATTGATACGTCTTGTAGCGATCTGAGTAGTCATGAGCTGAAAAGAAGACTGCACCACTAGCACACACACTAAGAATATTTATCAATGGCTTGCCTTAGACTCAAAAATGATTTTGGTGTAGCTAGTTAAATTGATGGTTTCATGAATAAAATACTGTAGGGTTCAAATCTTTCCCCCATTGGCAAAAATGACTTTATCATAGAAATGGATCCAAACTCCTGAATAGAAATCTGAAGGCCAAAAGGTGGTGTACACTTTCAAAATTTTCAACTGTTACACTACATACTTTGGAATTTAAAGTGGCATAAATGTGGTGACCTCTAGGGAATTGGAGTTTCAAGTATTATCTCTCTAAAAATACTGCAACGGAGGTGGTGTCTAAGCAAAATTTCAATTTTGGCATGTTTTCTGTAAAATACTCAACTAATAGATGTGATTAAAATCACAAAGGCATCTGATCTAGATTTATGCAAGAACGCAACAGAATGCACAAATAACCATAGAAACAAATATGCAGCAGAAATAACACTTCATTTCATTAATCAATAACTGAAACTTGTTTACATACAGAATGGAAATAAACTAGCTAGAGTGCTGGTAGCTTATCTCTGAGAAGAGATGTGGTGGCTACATGCCTCTGAACTCTATGTTACAATGAGGCTCGAAGGCCTATATATTATTGAGAAACAATGGAAAACCTACACATCCAAAAACCTAACCCTAGGAGGTGAAACACCAGAATGTGGGCCTCATTGGGTAACTTAGTACATCAATTTCCCGGGGTCGTAACTTTAACATACTACCTCCGTTTGACGCGCATGATACATCGTTAGAAATATCTGTTTAAGGAATACATCCATAAACAACAAATATCAAGTCCGAAATGGACTCATATTTTCCCTACCATTCGATGCCGAAAAAACATCGTTTAGGGCCTCAAAACGGCTCCAAAAGTTTAGGACCCGAAAACTACCAAAAATAGTAAATTGTGCTACAATTAAGGAAACTAGAAAACTAAAAGAAATAATGGTGGGGGTCCAAGTGGAATAGGTGGGTGGCCACCAATATCCCCCTGGATCATTCCTCCCCCCTTAGGAAGCAATGGTCCCCATTGCATTGAGTTCCTCCCTGAGATGAGGAAACTTCTGTTGAACTTGGTCCTTGGTGAGCCACTTTCCCTGGTGAAGGAGTTGGCCTGCTTTGACAACTCGATATAGTTGGATCTTCTGCTGGCGGGTGTTCTTGAACTGTGTGTCCATAATCCGATCAGTTGTGGCTTGTTCCATGCATTCAGGATTTAACTTTGTTGGTGTGAGTTGTTCTGCAATGTCTGATGTGTCCAATAGAGGTGGAAAGTAGGGCCGAAGGCGGTCCACATTGAACACTGGGTGTAGACCAAGGAATGGTGGAATAGTGAGCTCGAAGGCATTGTCCCCAACAAATTTGGTGATGATGTATGGACCATATCTGATCCAGATTTATGTAGGAATGCAACATAATACACAAATAACCATAGAAACAAATTTGCAGCAGAAATAACACTTCATTTCATTAATCAAAGAATTGAAACTTGTTTACATACAGAATGGAAATAAACTACCTAGAGTTCTGGTAGCTTATCTCTGAGAAGAGATGTGGTGGCTACATGCCTCAGAACTCTGTATTACAATGAAGCTCGAAGGCCTATATATTATTGAGAAATAATGGAAACCCTAAACATCCAAAAACCTAACCTTAGGAGGTGAAACGCCAGAATGTGGGCCCCGTTGGGTAACTTGGTACATTAATTTCCCGGGGTCGTAACTTTGGCATACTACCTCCATTTGTCGCGCATGATACATCGTTAGAAATATCTCTTCAAGGACTACATCCATAGTGGAAAAATATTGAGTCCAAAACAGACTCATCTTCATCCGACCATTCGATGCCGAAAAAACGTCGTTTAGGACCTCAAAACAGCTTCTAAAGTTTAGGACCCAAAAACTACCAAAAATAGTAAATTGTGCTACAATTAAGGAAACTAGAAAACTGAAAGGAACAATGGTGGGGGTCCAAGTGGAATAGGTGGGTGGCCACCAATATCCTCCTGGATCATTCCTCCCCCCTTAGGAAGCAATGGTCCCCATTGCGTTGAGTTCCTCCATGAGACGAGGAAACTTCTACTAAACTTGGTCTTTGGTGAGCCACTTTCCCTGGTGAAGGAGTTGGCTTGCTTTGACAACTTGGTATAGATGGATCTTCTACTGCTGGGTGTTCTTGATCTATGTGTCCATAATCCGATTAGTTCTAGCTTGTTCCATGCAGTCATGGTTTAACTCGAATGGTGTGAGTTGTTCTGCCACATCTAATGTGTCCAGTAGAGGTGGAAAGTAGGGTCGAAGGCAGTCCAAATTGAAGACTGGGTGTAGACCAAGGAATGGTAGAATACTGAGCTCGAAGGCATTGTCCCTGATATCCTTGGTGATGGTGTATGGCCCATATCGGAGCGGGTGAGGCTTCCAGTGGGGTCCAGCGAGGCGCTCCTTCTGCAAATGTAGCCACACTTTGTCGCCCACCTAGAAGTTGTGTTGCACCCGATGCTGATCATTCCGCTACTTGTACTTAGCATTGGATCTATCCAATATGTCATGAACCTATTGGCGAATGTGCTGAATGTTCTTAATGAAGCAGTTCGCCTTAGAAACTTCAGACTCGACATGAGCTGAATCAGCCTAAGTAGTTGCAAATGGCATGGCTACGTCAATGGGACATAGTGGCTGGAATCCCAAGCCCACCTTAAAAGGGGTTGTGGTTGGTGGAGCTGTGGAGGGCCCAGTTATAGCTATGTTGTACATAGGGGAGGATCTCATCCCATGTGTGTGGATGCTTTGAGTTGTACATGCACAAAATGTGTACGATCATCCGGTTGACAACCTCTGTCTGGCCATTAGTCTGGGGATGGAAAGCTGTGGAATTTGTGAGCTTGGTGTCTAGCATTGACCATAGGCTATACTAGAATGTACTAAGGAACCTGCTATCCTAATCTGAGATTAGAAACTATGGGATCCCAAAGTGTACCCACACTCATTCAAAGAAGAGTTTAGTAGTGGATTCTGCTGTGATATTCTTCTTGCAGGCCGCCATTATGGCCATCTTTCAGAATCTGTCGATGACCACAAACACACAGTCATTGTCGTGCTTAGTAGAAGGAGGGCCCGACATGTAATCCATGGAGATGGATTCCCAAGGTCGACTAGGGGTAGGAAACAGAGTATAGAGGCCTTGCTTCTTGATGGACGATTTTGAAATGGCGTAAGCGGTGTAGGATAGGATGTACTTTTTGACATCTTGTCGAAGGTTTTGCCAATAAAAATACTTCTGCAGTACTGCCACTATTTTCTCGTCCCCGAAATGCCCAACGACCCAACTATAGTGTGCTTCACAAATCATCTAGGCACGCTCGCTTAAAGGAACACAAAGGTGTCCCATGTGACATAGTAGTGCGTCATAGAGGTGAAAATTTGGAACTTGGTTTCCATCCAAGAGAGTCTTGTATGTGTGGCTGAATTCTGGCTCACTCTTGTAGAGAAGTGGTGAATCAAAGGTCTTGTGACCACAAGAGTTGAGCATAGTGGTTATCACCAAGATCGGTGGTCGACTGAGGCAGTCTGCAACATTATTGGTACTTCCCTTCTTGTACTTGATATTCAAATGAAATTGTTGTAGATATGTGGACCATTTATGATGGCGATCATTCTGTAACTTCCCTTATGTTTGTATGAACTGCAGGGGCCGATGGTCTATGTGGATGATCGTTTCCTTCCCCAAAATGTAATGCTTCCATTGTCGGCAAGCCTGTACAATGGAATACATCTCTTTGTCATAAGTGGGATATTTGCAGACTATGTCGGACAGTGTCTCACTGTGATATGCCACTGGATTCCCTTCTTGAGTAAGGACTTCCCCAATAGCATAGTCAGAGGTGTCTGTCTCAATCTCAAATGGTTGTTGCAAGTCTGGCAATGTGAGCACTGGGGAACAACAGAGGTGATGTTTCAATTCTACAAACTCCTTCTATTGAGTTTCTGACTAGAATACTTTTTCTTTTGCTCCTCCCTTGGTGACTTGACTCAAGGGAAAAGTGATGTGAGAGAATCCCAACATGAACCTACGGTAGAAATTAGCAAGACCCAGAAAGCTGTGAAGCTCTGTTAGAGTAGTTGGGGCTGGCCAATCTCGAATTACTTGGATCTTGGTTGGATCCACATGTACCCCATACTCATCAATAATGTATCCTAGATACTGAACCTGGGTCATGCGAAAAGTGCACTTGTCCAAATTGGCACACAACTTGTGTTGCCGTAGCGTTTGGAGGACCTGCTGGATGTGGTGGAGGTGCTCTTCCCAAGTCTAGATGAATATCAAGATGTCATCCAAGTACACTACTACAAATGATTTGGTGAATGGCTGCAAGATGTCGTCCATCAATCTCATGAAGGTTGTAGGAGCATTCATCAGCCCGCAAGGCATGGCCAACCATTTGAAAAGGCCCTCCTTGGATTTGAAGGTAGTCTTCCACACATCGGTCAGTTCGATCGGTACTTGGTGATACCCAGACTTTAAGTCGATCTTGCTAAAATATTTTTCCCCTTTAAGCTGCTCCAGGAGGTCATCAATCCATGGGATCGGGTACCTATTCCAAACACTGATCTTGTCCAGCGCTCGATAGTCAATACAGAGTCTCCAAGTCCCATCCTTCTTCTGTACCAACACGATCAGGCTCCCACAAGGTGATGAGCTTGGCCGGATGTGACCCTTCTATAGTAGCTCTTGAATTTGCCTCTTGATTTCATCATTCTCCAAAATAGAGCATCGATAGATCGATCCATTGGGTAGCGACGCACCTGGGGTTAGATCGATGGGGTGCTTGACCTGACAGTGCAGAGGAACCCCTGTGGGTGAGGTGAATATGTCTTGGTACTCTTCCACGGCCTTGTCCATTTGCTTTTGTTGTGCGGATGGGCCCTATCTGGAGGTAGTGGCCATGATATTTTTCTTGTCCTGAGGGTGGATCATCAAGAAAACAAATTTCCTGGTTTTGGAAATGAGCTTACTGTATTGTTTTGCAGTAACCAAAGAGATAGCGGTAGGAGGTGGTACCTCTGGTATCCTGTACAACTTATTTCCCAGCATAATAATAACAGCGTGAGGCCGAGACTCATCACAGCATGTCACTTCCATAAGTAAGGTTGAACCAATAATACATCACAAGCATCAAGAGGAGAAATATCACATAATACCTCATCGATGAAGGGCTTGATGCTGTAGGGAAGGCAGCACTGCTAGCTGACGTGGAGATCCTATCCTTGGTGAAGCCACCCGATGGTGAATGACTGTGGGTGTGCTGTGGTCAGCAAGCCCAACCACTTCATGACCTCTGCTGAAATGAGGTTCTTTTGGCTCCCACTGTCGACAATGAACTATAGCCGGGAACCCTTTACCCACATCTAGTAGTGGAAAAGATGCTTCTCCTCCTATGAATCTTGAGGTTCTTCCTTTTGGATCTTCGTGGTAGCAACAGTGGTGTTGGGCTCTGCATCGATAATATTCTTCCCTCTGTCTTTCCCCTTCTCAATTTATGATTCAGTGTCTGAGTATGCATCCGATTCAGAAGCCTTTATCTCGGCCACCAGTGACTACTTGGCCCGACACTCACTTGTCTTGTGAGTGGGGCTCTTATGGAACTCGCGCCACTTTCCTGCTTCCTTCTTCGGATTTGTAGTGTTTCTCTTTTCTTGAGGCTTTGGCAAGTTTTCTTGAGTCGCCATGCCTTGGCTGTGTCCTTGTTTCTCCAGTCTAGGGGCACCTTTCCCTTGCTTCTGATTCGCATATCCAAAGTCTCTCTTTTTCTGTTTGAATTTTTGCTCAATTTTGGCAACATACCGATATGTCGTACCAACCGAGGAGATGTCAAGGAACTCCATTTCCTCATGAATGTATCTGTGCAGACAACTGTGGTACTTAAGTACCAAATGTTTCTCTGAATATTTGATACCCAACTTGGTGTGCAGGGTATGGAATAGATTCGTCAGCTCACACACATCTTGATCTCTTTGCTGCCGCAGCATAGGCCATTGTATGTACTTGTCCTCATAGCTCCTCACTAGATAATATTGTACCTTTATGGCATCTCAGAAATAATTCCAAGTAGGTACGGCTGAGAAGAGAGAGGGTTCCTCCTCGCCCTTTCTCTCACAGTAGGTTTCCCACAAGTCCTTGACATGGAGGGCGGTTTTGAGTAGAGAAAAAATAATCTTTTCCCGGTCAGAAAAGTCATGAACCGAGAAATATCCTTCTAATAGATTCAACCATCTATCTACTGCATTTGCATCTATTCGGCCAGCAAATATGGAAATGTCGAATTTTACTTGTAGCTTAAAAGGGGTTGCGCCTCCATAGTGGCTGCTAGATGCAGATGCGTCGCCAGTGGGAAGTCGTTGAAGGATCTGGGCGAAGTTATCCATGATTTCGTTCCTTTGTTTTTTAAGGGCCTCCTCGAGCAACATTTTGATAGGATACTCTACACCCTCATCTTTCTTTTCATCCCCCATGGGTGGTTGTCGGGATTTGTGAGGCTGATCTTGCAAAGGTTCAACCAGATCGAGCCCTAACTCTTTATACCCTGCCCTCATTGGGGACATGCAAAGAAGGATCGAGAAAGAGCAGATTGCTCTGAGACCATTGATCCGAATTTATGCAGGAACGCAACATAATACAAAAACTACCTTAGAAACAAATATGTAGTGGAAATAACACTTCATTTCATTAATGAATAACTGAAACTCATTTACATACAGAATGGAAATAAATTAGCTAGAGTGTTGGTAGCTTATCTCTTAGAAGAGATGTGGTGGCTGCATGCCTATAAACTCTGTGTTACAATAAGTCTCAAAGGCCTATATACTATTGGGAAATAATGGAAACCCTACACATCCAAAAACCTAACCCTAGGAGGCGAAACGTCGTGGGCCCCATTGGGTAACTTGGTACATCAATTTCCCGGGGTCATAACTTTAGCATACTACCTCTGTTTTACACGCATGATACATCATTAGAAAGATATGTTTAAGGAATACATCCATAAATTGAAAATATGAAGACTGGAATGGACTCATATTTTCCCAACCATTCGATGTCGAAAAAACGTCGTTTAGGGCCTCAAAATGGCTCCAGAAGTTTAGGACCCGAAAACTAACCAAAATAGTAAATTGTGCTACAATTAAGGAAACTAGAAAACTGAAAGAAACAATGGTGGGGGTCCAAGTGGAATAGGTGGGTGGCCACCAATATCCTCCTGGATCAATATCAGAGCGGGCGAAGCTTGCGGTGGGGTCCAGCGAGGCGCTCCTTCTGCAAATGTAGCCACACTTTGTCACCCACCTAGAAGTTGTGTTGCACCCGATGCTGACCATGTTGTTTCTTGTAGTTAGCATTGGATCTATCCAATATGTCATGAACATGTTGGTGAATGTTTTGAATGTGCTCAATGAATCTATTCACCTTGGAAACTTTAGACCGGATATGAGATGAATCATCCTGAGTAGCTGCAAATGGCGTCTCTACGTCAATGGGACATAGTGGCTGGAATCCCAAGCCCACCTGAAAGGGGATATGGTTGGTTGAGTTGTGGAGGGATCACTTATAGCTATGTTGTACATAGGGGAGGCTCTCATCCCATGTGTGTGGATGCATTGAGTTGTACATGCACAAAATGTGTACGATCATCCTGTTGACGACCTCTGTCTGGCCATCAGTCTGGGGATGGAAAGATGTGGACTTTGTGAGCTTGGTGTCTAGCATTGACCATAGGCTAGACCAGAATGTACTAAGGAACCTGCTTTCTCGGTCTGAGATTATAGACTGTGGGATCCCAAAGTGTACCCACACTTTTTCAAAGAATATTTTAGCAGTGGCTTCTGAAGTGATATTATTCTTGCAGGATGCCATTATGGCCATCTTTGAGAATCTGTCAATGACCACAAACACACAGTCATTGCCATGCTTAGTAGAAGGAAGGACCAACATGTAATCCATGGATATGTATTCCCAAGGTCAACTAGGGGTAGGCAACATAGTATAGAGGCCTTGCTTCTTGATGGACAGTTTGGCAATGGTGCAGGCAGTGCAGGATCGGATGTACTTCCCAACGTCCTGTCGAAGGTTTGGATAATAAAAATACTTCTGTAGTATTGCCACTATTTTCTCGACCCTGAAATGCCTAGCGACCCAATTGTAGTGCGCTTCTAAAATCATCTTGGCGCGCTCGCTTGAAGGAACACAAAGGTGTCCCATGTGACATAGTAGTGCATCCTAGAGGTGAAAATTTGGAACTCGGTTTACCTCCAAGAGAGTCCTATATGTGTGACTAAATTATGGATCACTCTTGTAGAGAAACGACAAATCAGAGGTCTCATGCCCACAAGAGTTGAGCACGGTGGTTATCGCCACGATTGGTGGTCGGCTGAGGCAGTCTGCAACATTATTGGTGCTTCCCTTCTTGTACTTGATATTCAAATGAAAGTGTTGTAGATATGTGGACTATTTATGATTGCGATCATTCTATAACTTCCCTTGTGTTTGTATGAACTGCAAGGGTCGATGGTCTATGTGGATGATCATTTCCTTCCCCAAAATGTAATGATTCCATTGTTGGCAAGCATGTACAATGGAATACATCTCTTTGTCATATGTGGGATATTTGCAGACTGTGTTGAATAGTGTCTCATTGTGATATTCCACTGGATGCCCTTATTGAGTAAGGACTACCCCAATAGCATAGTCAGAGGCATCTCTCTCGATCTCAAATGGTTGTTGCAAGTCTGGTAATGCGAGCACTGGGGCACAACAGAGGTAATGTTTCAATTCTGCAAACACCTTCTGTTGAGTTTCTGACCAGAAGAATTTTTCTTTTACTCCTCCCTTGGTGACTTGACTCAAGGGCCAAGTGATGTAAGAGAATCTTAACATGAACCTGCAGTAGAAATTAGCAAGACCCAGAAAGCTGTGAAGCTCTGTTAGAGTAGCTGGGGCTGGCTAATCCTGAATGACTTGGATCTTGGTTGGATCCACATCTACCCCCACTCATCAATAATGTATCCTAGATATTGAACCTGGGTCATGCAAAAAGTGCACTTGTCCAAATTGGCACACAACTTGTGTTGCCGTAGTGTTTAGAGGACTTGTCCGATGTGGTGGAGGTGCTCTTCCCAAGTCTGGCTGAATAGCAGGATGTCATCCAAGTACAGTACTACAAATGAGTTGGTGAATGGCCGCAAGATGTCATCCATCAGTCTCATGAATATTGCAGGAGCATTCATCATCCCGAAAGACATGACCAACCATTCGAAAAGGCCCTCCTTGGCTTTGAAGGCAATCTTCCACACATCGGTCAGTTCGATTGATACCTAGAGATACCCAGAATTTAAGTCGATCTTGCTAAAATATTTCGCCCCTTTAAGCTGGTCTAGGAGGTCATCAATCTGTGGAATGGGGTACCTATTCCGAACATTGATCTTGTTCAACGACCGATAGTCAATACAGAGTCTCTAAGTCCCATCCTTCTTCTATACCAACACAATCGGGCTCCCACAGGGGGATGAAATTTTTCCGTATGTGACCCTTCTGCAGCAGCTCCTAAATTTGCCTCATGATTTCATCATTCTCCAAAATAGAGCATTGATAGATCGGTCCATTGGGTAGTGATGGACATGGGGTCAGATCGATGGGGTGTTTGACCTGACAGTGCAGAGGAACCCCTGTGGAATATGTCCCGGTACTCCTCCATGACCTTGTCCTTTTGTTGTTGTTGTGTGGATGGGCCCTATCTGGAGGTAGTGGCCACGATATTTTTCTTTCCCTAAGGGAAGATCATCAAGAAAACAAATTTCCCAGTTTTGGAAATGAGCTTACTACATTGTTTTGCAGTAACCAAAGAGATATGGCAGGAGGTGGTACCTCTAGTATCCTGTACAAATTATTTCCCAACATAATAATAACTACGCGAGGCCAGGATTCATACATAGCATATCGCTTCCATAAGTATGGTTGACCTAATAATACATCACAAACATCAAGAGGATCAATATCACATAATACCTCATCGGTGAAGGGCTTGATGCTGTAGGGAAGGTGACACTGCTGGCTGACGCAGAGATCCCATCCTTGGTGAAGCCACCCGATGGTGTATGGTTGCGGGTGTGTTGTGGTCGGAAAACCCAACCACTGCACGAACCCTGCTGAAATCAGGATCTTTTGGCTCCCACTATCGACAATGAACTGTAGCAGGGAACCCTTTACCCACATCTGGGAGTGGAAAAGACGCTCCTCCTCCTCTGAATATTCTGGTTCTTCCTTTTGGATCTTCATGGTAGCAACAGTAGCATTAGGCTCTACATTGATAATATTCTTCCCTTGTCATTCCCCTTATCGGTTTCTGATTAATTGTCAGATTATGCATCTGAATCAGAAGCCTTTATCTCAACCACCAGTGACTGCTTGGCCTGACACTCACTTGTGTTGTGAGTGGGGCTCTTATGGAACTCGCACCACTTTCCTGCTTCCTTCTTCAGCTTTGCAGTTTTTCTCTTTTCTTAAGGATTTGGAAAGTTTTCTTGAGTCGCCATGCCTTGGCTGTGTCCTTGGTTTTGCAGTTTTGGGGCACCTTTCCCTTACTTATTATTTGCAGATCCAAAGTCTCGCTTTTTCTGTTTGAATTTTTTCTCAATTTTGGCAGCATACTGATATGCCATACCAAGCAAGGAGATGTCGAGGAACTCTATTTCCTCCTGAATGTATCTATGCAGAAAACTGTGGTACTTCAGCACTAAATGTTTCTCTAAATATTTTATAACCAACTTGGTGCGCAAGGTATGGAATAGATTCATCAGCTCATGCACATCTTGATCTCTTTGTTGCCGTAGTGTAGTCCATTGTGTGTACTTGTCCTCATAGCTCCCCACCAGATAATATTGTACCTTTATGGCATCTCAGAAAGAATTCCAAGTGGGAAAGTTTGAGAACAAAGAGGTTTCTTTCTCATCCTTTCTCTCACAGTAGGTTTCCCACCAGTCCTAGACATGCGGAGCGGCTTTGAGTAGAGAAAAAGTAATATTTTCCCAGTCAGAAAAGTCATGAACTAAGAAATATCCTTCTAATCGATTCAACCATCTATCTATGATGTATTCATCTATTCGGACATCAAATATGGGAATGTCAAATTTTACTTGTACCTTAAAAGGGGTTGTGCCTCCAGAGTGGTTTCTAGATGTAGATGCGTTGCCAGTGGGAAGTCGTTAAAGGATCTGGGCGAAGTTATCCATCATCGCATTCCTTTTTTTTTCAAGGGCCTTCTCAAGCAACATTTTGATAGGATCTTCTGCAGCCTCATCTTTCTTTTCTCCCCCCATGGGTGGCCGTTGAGATTTGAGAGGCTGATCTTGCAAAGGTTCAACTAGATCGAGCCCTAACTCTTTATACCCCGCACTCATTGGGGACATGCAAAGAAGGATCGAGAAAGAGTAGATTGCTTTGATACCACTGATCCATATTTATGCAGGAACGCAACAGAATACACAAATTACCACAGAAACAAATATGCAGTGGAAATAACACTTCATTTCATTAATCAATAACTAAAACTTGTTTACATACAAAATGGAAATAAACTAGCTAGAGTGCTGGTAGCTTATCTCTGAGAAGAAATGTGGCGGCTACATGCCTTTGAAATCTCTGTTACAATGAGGCTCGAAGGCCTATATATTATTGGGAAACAATTTAAAAAGAATGTAGGCCCCGTTGGGTAACTTGGTACATCGATTTCCCGGGGTCGTAACTTTAACATACTACCTCCGTTTGACGTGCATGATACATCGTTAGAAAGATATGTTTAAGGACTACATCCAATAATTGGAAATATTAATTCTAGGATGGACTCATATTTTCCTGACTATTCAATGCCGAAAAACATCGTTTAGGGCCTCAAAACAGCTCCGGAAGGTTAGGACTTGAAAACTGCCAAAAATAGTAAATTGTGCTACAATTAAGGAAACTGGAAAACTAAAAGAAACAATGGTGGGGGTCCAAGTGGAATAGGTGGGTGGCCTCCAATATCCTCCTGGATCAATATCGGAGTGGGAGAAGCTTGCGGTGGGGTCCAGCGAGGCGCTCCTTTTGCAAATGTAACCACACTTTGTCACCCATCTGGAAGTTCTGTTGCACCTGATGTTGATCATGTCGCTGCTTGTACTTAACATTGGATCTGTCCAATATGTCATGAACCTATTGGCCAATGTGTGGAATGCGCTCAATGAAGTCGTTCTCCTTGGAAACTTTAGACTGGATATGATCTAAATCATCCTGAGTAGCTGGAAATGGCATCGTTACATCAATGGGACATAGTGGATGGAATCCCAAGCCCACCTGAAAGGGGTTGTGGTTGGTTGAGCTATGGAGGGCCCAGTCATAGCTATGTTGTACATAGGGGAGGCTCTCATTCCATGTGCATGGATGCTTTGAGTTGTACATGTGCAAAATGTGTACAATCATCTTGTTGACGACCTCTGTTTGGCCATCAGTATGGGGATGGAACGCTGTGGACTTTGTGAGCTTGGTGTCTAGCATTGACCATAGGCTAGACCAGAATGTCCTAAGGAACCAATTGTCCCGGTTTGAGATTATAGACTGTGGGATCCCAAAGTGTACCCACACTTGTTCAAAGAAGAGTTTAACAGTGGCTTTCACTGTGATATTCTTCTTGCAGGATGCCATTATGGCCATCTTTGAGAATCTATCAACGACCACAAACACACAGTTGTTGTCATGCTTAGTAGAAGGAAGGCCTAACATGTAATCCATGGAGATGGATTCCCAAGGTCGACTAGGGGTAGGCAATGGATTATAGAGGCCTTACTTCTTAATGGATGGTTTGGCAATGGCGCAGGAAGTGCAAGATTGGATGTACTTCCTAATGCCATGTCGAAGGTTCAGCCAATAAAAATACTTCTATAGTATTGCCACTGTTTTCTCGACCCCAAAATTCCCAGTGACCCGACTATAGTGTGCTTCCCAAATCATCTTGGCACGATCGCTTGAAGGAACACAAAGGTGTCCCATGTGACATAGTAGTACATCTTGGAGGTGAAATTTATGAACTTGGTTTCCCTCGAAGAGTTTCTGCTATGTGTGGCTGAATTCTAGATCACTCTTGTAGAGAAGTGGCCAATCAGAAGTCTCTTTCCCACAAGAGTTGAGCATGGTGGTTATTGCCATGTTCGGTGGTCAGCTGAGGCAGTCTACAACATTATTGGTGCTTCCCTTCTGGTACTTGATGTTCAAATGAAACTGTTGTAGATATGTGGACCACTTCTGATGGCGATCATTCTGTAACTTCCCTTGTGTATCTATGAACTACAAGGGTTGGTGGTGTGTGTGGATGATCGTTTCCTTCCCTAAAATGTAATGCTTCCATTTTCGGCAAGCCTGTACAATGGAATACATCTCTTTGTCATAAGTGGGATATTTGCGGACTGTGTCAGATAGTGTATCACTGTGATATGCCACTGGATGCCCTTGTTGAGTAAGGACTACCCCAATAGCATAGACAGAGGCATATGTCTTGATCAAATGGTTGTTGCAAGTCTGGTAATGTGAGCACTGAGGCACAGCAGAGGCGATGTTTCAATTCTGCAAATGCCTTCTACTGAGTTTATGACCAAAAGAATTTTTCTTTTTCTCCTCCCTTGGTGACTTGACTCAAGGGCCAAGTGATATGAGAGAATCCGAACACGAACCTGTGGTAGAAATTAGGAAGGCCCAGAAAGCTATGAAGCTCTGTTAGAGTAGCTGGGGTTGGCCAATCCCGAACGAATTGGATCTTGGTTGGATCCACATGTACCCCACACTCATCAATAATGTATCCCAGATACTGAACCTGGGTCATGCCAAAAGTGCACTTGTCCAAATTGGCACACAACTTGTGCTGCCGCAATGTTTGGAGGACTTGTCGGATGTGGTGGAGGTGCTCTTCCTAAGTCTGGCTGAAGATCAGGATGTCATCCAAATATACTAGTACAAATGATTTGGTGAATGGCTGCAAGATGTCATCCATCAGTCTCATGAAGGTTGCAGGAGCATTTGTCAGCCCAAAAGGCATGACCAACTATTCGAAAATGCCTTCCTTGGCTTTGAAGGCAGTCTTCCACACATCGGTCGGTTCGATCGGTACATGGTCATACCCGAAATTTAAGTTCATCATGATAAAATATTTTTCCCCTTTAAGTTGGTATAGGAGGTCATCAATCCATGGGATCAGGTACCTATTCTGGACAGTGATCTTGTTCAGCGCTCGATAGTCAATATAGAGTCTCCAAGTCCCATCCTTCTTCTGTACCAACACGGTCGGGCTCGCATAGGGTGATGAACTTGGTCGAATGTGACCCTTCTGCAGCAGCTCCTGAATTTGCCTCTTGATTTCATCATTCTCCAGAACATAACTTCGATAGATCGGTCCATTAGGAAGTGGTGCACCTGGGGTCAGATCGATGGGGTGCTTGACATGACAGTGGAGAGGCACCCCGGTGGGTGAGGTGAATATGTCCCAGTACTCCTCCATGACCTTGTTCATTTGTTGTTGTTGTGTGGAGTGGCCCTTTCTGGAGGTCATGGCCACAATATTCTTCTTTCCATGAGGGTGGATCATCAAGAAAACAAACTTCCTGGTTTTGGAAATGAGCTTATTGCATTGTTTTGCAGTAGCTAAAGAGATAGCGGTAGGAGGTGGTACCTCTGGTATCCTGTACAAATGATTTTCCAACATAATAATAACAGCGCAAGGTTGGGACTCATACATAGCATGTAGCTTCCATAAGTATGGTTGACCTAATAATACATCACAAACATCAAGAGGAGAAATATCACATAATACCTCATGGGTGAAGGGCTTGATGCTATAAGGAAGGCGACACTGCTGGCTTACGCGGAGATCCCGTCCTTGGTGAAGCCACCTAATGGTGTACGACTGCTGGTGTGCTATTGTTGGAAAACCCAACCGCTTCATGACCTTTGCTGAAATCAGGTTCTTTTGGCTCTCACTGTCGACAATGAACTGTAGCGGGGAACCCTTTACCCACATCTAGGAGTGGAAAAGACGTTCCTCCTCCTCTGAATATTTTGGTTCTTCCTTTTCGATCTTCATGGTAGCAATGTTGGAGTTGGTCTCTACATCGATAATCTTCTTCCCTCTGTCATTCCCCTTCTGAGGTTCTGATTCAGTGTCAGAGTATGCATCTGATTCAGAAGCCTTTATCTTGGCCACTAGTGATTGCTTGGCCCGACACTCACTTGTGTTGTGAGTGGGGCTCTTATGGAACTCGCACCACTTTCTCGCTTCCTTCTTCAACTTTGCAGTGTTTCTCTTTGCTTGAGGCTTTGGCAAGTTTTCTTGAGTCGCCATGCCTTAGTTGTGTCCTTCGTTCTACGATTTGGGGGCACCTTTCCCTTGCTTCTGATTCGCAGATCCAAAGTCTCACTTTTTCTGTTTGAATTTTGGCTCAATTTTGGCAGCATACTGATATGCCGTACCAAGAGAGGAGATGTTGAGGAAATCCATTTCCTCCTGAATGTATCTATGCAGAAAACTGTGGTACTTCAGCACCAAATTTTTCTCTGAATTTTTGATACCAAACTTGGTGCGCAGGCCACAGCGTAGTCCATTGTATGTACTTGTCCTCATAGCTCCCCACTGGATAATATTGTCCCTTTATGGCATCTCGGAAAGAATTCCAAGTGGGTATGGCTGAGAACAGAGAGGGTTCCTCCTTGTCCTTTCTCTCACACTAGGTTTCCCACCAGTGCTTGACATGGGGGGCGACTTTGAGTAGAGAAAAAGTAACTTTTCCTGGTCAGAAAAGTCATGAACAGAGAAATATCCTTCTAATAGATTCAACCATCTATCTACGATGTCTGCATCTATTCAGCCATCAAATATGGGAATGTCGAAGTTTACTTGTACCTTAAAAGGGGTTGCGCCTCCAGAGTGGCTGCTAGATGTAGATGCGTCGCCAGTGGGAAGTCGTTGAAGGATCTGGGTGAAATTATCCGTTATCGCATTCCTTTCTTTTTCAAGGGCCTCCTCGAGCAACATTTTGATATGATATTCTATGCCCTCATCTTTCTTTTCATGCCCCATGGGTGGTCGTCGGGATTTGGGAGGTTGATATTGCAAAGGTTCAACCAGATCGAGCCCTAACTCTTTATACCCTTCCCTCGTTGGGGACATGCAAAGAAGGATCGAGAGAGAGCATATTTCTCTGATACCACTGATCCAGATTTATGGGGGAATGCAACAAAATACACAAAGTACCACATAAACAAATATGTAGCAGAAATAACACTTCATTTCATTAATCAATAACTGAAACTTGTTTACATACAGAATGGAAATAAACTAGCTAGAGTGCTGGTACCTTATCTCTGAGAAGAGATGTGGTGGCTACATGCCTCTGAACTCTGTGTTACAATGAGGCTCGAAGGCCTATATATTACTGGGAAACAATGGAAACCCTACACATCCGAAAACCTAACCCTAGGAGGTGAAACGCCAGAATGTGGGCCTTGTTGGGTAACTTGGTACATCAATTTCCCGGGGTCGTAACTTTAGCATACTACCTCTATTTGACCAACATGATACATCGTTAGAAATATATATTTAAGGAGTACATCCTTAAATTGAAAATATCATTTTTGAAATGGGGTAATATTTCCTCGACCATTCGATGCTGAAAAAGTGTCGTTTAGGGCCTCAAAACAGCTCTGGAAGTTTAGGACCTGAAAACTGCCAAAAATAGTAAATTGTGCTACAATTAAGGAAACTGGAAAACTGAAAGAAACAATGGTGGGGGTTCAAGTGGAATAGGTGGGTGGCCACCAATATCCTCCTAGATTAGCATTGATCATCAAATCACCCCTACATGTCATCCTTGACTAAAAAAACTCCTTTTCTTATTCATTGCATTATACATAAAAATTATTTTGGTGTAGTTGGTTAAATGAATAGTTTGGTCAATAAAGTAGTCTAGGGTTCAAACCTTGTCCCCATTGGAAAAAATGACTTTATCATAGAAATGGACCCAAAATCCTGAATAGCAATCCAAAGGCCAAAACATAGGGTACACTTTCAAACCTTGTCAATCTGATAGGTCAAAATGTACGTTTCTATATTTTTCGAGCTATTACAGTATGACTACATATTTTGGACTTTAAGTGGCAGAAATGTGGTGACCTATAGGGAAGTGGAGTTGCAAGTATTATCTCTCTAAAAATACTGCAAGGGAGGTCATGTCTAAGAAGAATATCAAGTGTGGCATGTTTTCTGTAAAATGCTTATGTGAAATTAGATGGATTGCTTACATTGAGAAAGGTTGTTTTTCCAGTCTCTCCGGTTCACTATTAAGAGTTTCATAACTTAGAGGTTAATATTTTGCAAGACATGGGAATAGGGTATAGGGTAATCAGATTTTGAAAGCAACAATTTTGTTATAACTTATATGTAAATTGAAGATGTAAAAACAAAACACATTGTAACAACTTTTTCAAATAAAGTACATTTTAGTATTTACCAACTCAGAATTAGGTTGATATTCTTATTATTTCCTTCCCATATCTAGTGTGTCACACTTTAATATGTATCACAACACTCGGTTTCTGTTAAATTATTTAAAACTAGAATTTGCAAAGATTGTATTTTTTTGGCCCATTATTTATGCTTCTATTTATTTTACTCTTCAACATTGGCATTCCCATGCGCTAAATCTACCTAAGTTGATATTTATTTTTTCAATTCTTTCAGCCTTACACTAATTAATTTGATATTTCATTTAATATTTTTATTGTTGGACCTTTCTGAGTCACCGTATAGTTTCCCATATTTCTTTCTAGAGGCTAGTTGAAGCTTTTTTTGAGAACCACTCTCTTGCGGGTACGGTTGGGGAAGGGAATTGATTGTCCGTTTCAAAGGTTATGTTTTCTATTTACTTTCATTATTACACTACAAAATATTCTTGTTATCATAATCATTGATACTCTTTCCAATTTGGCATTTTCTTGGTTAAAATCCCAGCTAGTTGCATTCTATGCCTGTTGTGTCTGCTGTGTAAATGAGAGCAGAAAACGGTTTTCTTACAATTGTGGGAAAATATTTTTTTCCATTCAAAATTGTAGCATTTAAATTTAGATTGTCCATGATATTGTATTTTTTGCAGAGCTTCACACCATATTTATTCTCTGAGGGACCAGAAGCCATCTCCTAGAAACTTGAATTCAACAGTGAAGCATTCTCTACGTGAAAGGGCCTGATCCCCAAGAGGTGCAGCATTCTATTTGTGGCTATTAATTTCTGAATCAAAAACATATTGACTTTATTGGAATCCACTCTAGGATTATTTAAATTCATTGTTTATGGTGCAAGTTTGTTTACTAGGAAGAATCTATTTTGGCAGTTCATCAGACAAAAATTGTAATGCATCCCTGTCTCCTTCCCCTAAGAGATATGAATGGTACACTTTATGAGTGCTTGCTAAGTTCATCCCATTTATATTTTGTGATTGATGAATTTAGGTGTTTGGTTGAGTTTCTCACTAGTAATGAAAGTTTATAGTTGATCATTTCGTCAAGTATTAGCATCTAAAACATTGTTGCAATTATTGTCTGCCATTTGTCAATAGTTCAAAGATAGATGAAAATTCAAGTAAACAAAAGCTAACGAGTGCATTGAAAGAGAAGGATCTAGGAGCCAACTAATTTCTGTAGAGTCCAGGATTTCCTGCAAAAGAGATCCAATGCCATTTGGAAGCACTCAATGGCAACTGTCCTTGGAGAAAATTATTGGATAAGTTCAACTCAGCCAAGCTTCTAAGATCCCCGATCTCATCAAGAACTTGACCGCTAAGTTGATTATTGAAGAGATTGAGAACTTCGAGCATCATTAAATCCCCAAGTGAAGAAGGAATATTTCTAGACAAAAAATTACCACTCAAGTCTAAGATGACTTGTAGATTACCAATCTTTCCAACCTCCACTCAAATTGAGCCTGTCAAAAAATTGTCTGAGAGCTTCAAGTCATAAAGTTTTTCACAGTTTTTTATATAAGAAGGGATTAGTCAAGAAAATTTATTCTTCTGTAAATAGAGAACATTCAAGGAAACAAAGTTCCCCAGCTGCCTTGGTAAACTACCCCAAAGATTATTATTGTCAATATAAAGAGTGAGTAAACTGATACAATTCCCAAGACGGGATGGAATTGTTCCATTAAATTCATTGAGGGAGAGTTTCAGCTCTCCAAGCCCATAGAAATCACCAAACCATGCAGGGATAGGTCCAAAGAAATGATTATTATTCAGATCCAGATGACTCATATGCGTGCACTTAGAAAGATTTGCAGGTAACCCACCAATGAGCTTATTCCAAGATAAGTCCAATAGATTGAGCTCCAACATCTAGCCAATCTCTTTAGGAATGATTTGATTCAAGCCATTCCTACCTAGTTGGAGATGAATTAAACCTTTGGAATCACCCAATTGGGATGGGGTTTCCCGTGAAAAAACTATTATCTGTCAAGTCCAATGTTTTGAGAAAACTTGAACCACAAAGAGGAATTATGCTTCCATTTAATTTGTTGTTCGAGAAATTGACATTAGTCAGTTTTTTCAAATGAATCATGTCTCTAGGAAGAAGTCCTTCAAGGGAATTATTATACAGAAAAAGCATATGCAAACCTTCAAGCATTCCAAAAGATGGTAGTATTGTTCTAGATAGCTTATTGTCAACCAAATCTATTACTTGAATCCTTTGTAGTGTCCCAAGCTTGGAGGAATTTCCCCATCTAAGTCATTTTATCTTAAATCCATAAAACTCATATTTGTAAGCCTTCCAAGAGTGATTGGAATGCTACCTATAAAATAGTTTCCAAATAAATCTATCTTAGTTAAACTAGAGAAGTCTCCCAATTCTATAGGGATGTTACCCGATGTTGCCACCTTTCACACACCTAGGGGGAACATTGAAGAAATATTCAAACCACTCGGTGTGCCCTTGGGGGAAAGTCTTGAGTCAAGGGTTTCACCTTGTTCTTGACTCCTCCATTTTGGCAAACTCCTAATGAATCCAAGGGGGGTAGACCCTACAAGTTACTAAGGCTGGTTACTTAGATGATGATGGTATTAAATGAGTAAGTTTTTTAGGAGTTTCGATTTAACAATTGTAAACAACATATAACATGATAAGACAATCATAAATAAGAACGATATGACACCCAATCACATATGGATTGAAATAAATAAATAAGTAACTAGTGCCTTAAATGGAGCCGAAAATAATTAAGAGTGCTTGCAAGTGCTGGAGTGAATGTTGTGCAATTGTATCTTTGTACGTTTTAAATTAATGTGAAAAAATGAGTGAATAAAATTAGGTGAGGGAGACTCCAGATATACCTGGGGGGTACTTGGAGTATATCCAAAAGGATACCCACAAGGAATGTGTGGGCTATATGGAGTCCCTGAGACTATGTTCGTAATACACCCGCTAAGATGTAACAGAGATCGGCACCTCGAGGTCACTGTCCAGTAGTTCCCACTTCCTTTGGGTATTTTGCCACCGTTTACAGTTTAATCGAGGCGTTGGATTTTCTCCTGTGGTGGTTAATTGGGAAACTTAATCCTAATTATTCTAGTCACTCGCGTTGCTTTTGATGCAGCTTGATTGATCGAACGAATCACAGCCAAGTGCAGAGCATACACACTGGAGTCTTGTAAATTTTAGTAAATTTTAAAGAGCGTGTTCTTATTAAAAAAAAGACCCTCCAGGAATCTCTTTCAGTCCAAGTGGAACTCAATCGAGAAATCAAGGAGGGGTTAATTTTACTGTTTTCTTGTGAAAACGGTAACAATGAAAATAGAAGCAAAAACACACACCACAAGTTTTATAATTAATCCTACCACGATCCTCTTTCACCTTTTGGTTCAATCGGGGATTCGTGGGGTAAGTATTAGTATTAATTTGATTTCAAAATATGGAATAATGAAAAATATGATCAAAGTATACAATCCAGAATGACAAGACTAATCTACAGAAAAAAGGGAAAAAATGCAAAAAAGTGAAACGGACGCGGATCTTCACAGGGGGGATGGGGAGTGGGCTCGAAAGAGCCTAGTCAAAGTGTTTCTTTATTATTAAAAGTTAAAATATCATAAAAATAATTTCACTTTGGTCCTTGTTATCTGGGATCCAAAGGCTTACAACAAGCAGACAACAAGCCTACAACAAGCCTAGCAGTGGGGGAAGCCTTCGAGAAGCTCCAGTTCGCCCAAGAGTCGGAAAAACAAGCATAGTCTCCTTCTATTTTTTGTTAAATATGCTAAAAACCAGCAATCTATTACAATAAAATGTGCCCCAAAACACTTTAAAAGTGTTTTGGGTCACCGCACTAATTACCAAAAAAAGACTAAGTTAAAAATTGTTAAAAAGGAACAATTTAGTTTTGCAAAAAGGAACCAAGGAAAGCAAGCTTTCCTTGGGATCTTGGCTTTCCTTTTGGGCAGCCAATATAATGTGAAATTTCTTGTAGAATTTAAATCTTTAAAGAATGAAAAAAACAAGAAAATACCTTATGTGTAAGCTTTAGATGTACGATTTAGCTACTTGCAAAAAGGAATTTCTTCACCTAGCTCTATCTTTAAAATATGATATTCTTTATAAAATTTCAGATCTACGAAACAAGACTCTTAGGAACTAGATCTAACAATGTATAAGCAATTTGTAAAAGTAGATATGATCATAAGAGGATGAACAAGTAACTGGAAGATTGATTTTAATAAAATGGAGGAAGAGAAGGGGGAAGGCCTGTTGCTAGATAGATCTGCAAGGGAAACTTGTTAGTGGACTGCAGAGGGGAAATGCCTCCACAAAAATGTTGGATTTGCAGTGGAGTCAAACTAGATCTACAGCTCATCCAATCCTTTCCACCTGAAATCTAAACACACAACCTTGCAAAAAACTTTATGGGATCTGGATATATATATATGAAAAAAAGAGACAAGAATTACATGCAAATAAGCTTATTAAACATGTATAATCTAGATCTTCAAACACATATTCTATGAGATATAGAAAAAACAAGTAATCTTACTTGCCCAACTACAATCCCATCGATTTAGATGAATCATTCAAGCCAAACAAGATTCAGATGTAGAAATTGAGAGGAAAACCGACAACATCAATAGCCGCAAGACAATGCTTATTTCACACACATGAGATAATTACACCATTTATCCTTCAAAGCTTCTTTATTCCAACAATGAAAATATTATAACAGTATTACAATAGCAATTCTATTCTCTCCAACTCGAACTATCTTCAATAAGGGAATGACATTTTATAGCAAAAACAGGCCCACTGGCCCAAAGGGGGCCAAATATTGTTTGGGAGAGGATATGGGAGATGACCTGCAGTGAACTGGGTGAGATATGAAGTGAATTAGGCAATCTGGGTGTGCCACCTCTCACCTGAGGCACCACCACACCACCTATCAACTCACCCAACTCATCCTGAATGGACAACACAACACAATTTGCCCCATGAGGGAGAGAGACGCCGTCCAAACCCTAGTGAACTCACAGAGGAGCTGAGAGGGACTGAAACTGATGCCTCAATCAAAGGAAAGTCCCAACAAAAATCAGGGAGGCCGATAGAAACTGATTTCAATCAAATTGGCTGAGAATCCACTGATTTAGGAACCTGGATCTGCTCCATTATTTAATTAATATTTGATTTTTTTGGATTTTCTTACCTGAGTGATGGAAAAACCACTCAAAACTTAGAAAGGTGGGTTTATGGGTTTATCGGGTGCTCTGAGTTATAAAATGAGCATCCCCATGACTGAAACTGACTTTTAACCCCACTTTTATTATAAGACCAATTTTTCCATTTAGACTATCAAAAAATAGCCTAATTTTGTGGAAAAAATAAAATTAAAAATTAAAAAAAACATAGGGGATTTAGCACATGTTCATATGACTCGACCATAATGCCTATCATGTTTATACATTGACACACAGACTCTAATAACCTCAAAAATCCTAAATGTCAAGCTGACCACCCCAACTTTGGAGGTATTGAGTGAAAAACTCAAAAATTACCAATCGTTTATTCAACAACCAATAATAACCAAGGGAAAAAACACTATGGGCTAATCATATTGACAAATAAGTCCAGGAGACAAAGTATTTTATAGACACTACCATTGTAGAACATTTTATTACAACTCTCCCAAGGTTGTATGAACATGTGGTAGATAAAAAAAACACTTCCCAGAAGCAAGTCTGAAGGTCTTCTGAAGTCCGAACAAATCATCTATGTCCGGTTCACCAGGATTACTTGATAAAACCGACTAAGTATGACTTAGTAGGTAACACCCGATAGCTGATTTTCATACAAAAGAAGCAAGCTTAGGTTTTTCAAATTTTCAAGTTCAGGAGGAATTGCACGAGTGAGTAGAATATGGTACAGAGAAAGAGTTTCAAGGATGCTGAGGTTCACCAGTTCAAGATGGATGGTTACTATTAAACTGTTATTAAGCAAATAAAGGTTAGACAGACTCCCAATATTGTCCAAATTGGAAGGAATTGAACTATGTAGGCATTATTGGAAATATATAATTTTTGTAGGTTTGAGAAATGCATTAAAGCTTTAGGAATGGTACCTGAAATATTATTTCCACCCAGAAAACAATGTTGCAATGTCTTTCTTTTAGCACAGAGTTTGTCTGGAGTAGGACCCACTAGAGAATTTTTACACAAAACCAAGTACTAGAGTTTTTCAAGTCTATTAAATGCCCTAGGAATGGTTCCAGAGAGGTTATTTGTCGACAAATCCAGGATCTGCAACTACCAAAGCTCACTCAATTCTTTAGGAATCTCACCATCCTAGTGATTTCCATGTAGATACAAGTGATTCACACTTTTGAGGCCACCAATCTCTAGAGGAATATGTCCGAAGAGGATATTGTTGGCTAAGTTCAAATGTTGCAACATTCTCAATCTACCCAGTGCCGAGGGAATTGTACCTTGGAGACCATTTCTTGCAGCAGAAAATATTTCAAGCCTCTTGCAATTTACTAACTCAACAGGTATTGAGCCACTAAAAATAGTGTCTTGCAAATTCATACTTTTCAACTGTTGAAGCTGGCCAAAATGTTTTGAGTATGGACGCATTTAGAGAAGAATCAAACCCCATTACTCTCAGATCTATGCATTTAGAAATATCCTCTGGAATGTGAACTATCAAGTTGTTATTCCCTTCTCTGAGAACTTTCAACTTCTTCAAAAGCCCAATTTCTCGAGGGATGGTTCCAGAAAGGTCATTGGAATATAATGATAGCTCTGATAAATTGGAGATATTTCCAAGTGAAGGAGGAATTTTACCATTGAGGCAATTCTCAAAAAGAGAGAGGATTTCAAGGTTGTGAATATTGTTGCCTAGTTGAGGAGGTATGGGGCCTATCATATTATTATATGACAGGTCTAAAACTTGGAGAGATTGAATGTTATCCAATGCAAGGGATATGATACCATAAAATTTTGATCTTGATAAGTTTAGACCCAGCACTCCAAATCCATCTAAACCACTCACCAAGATCCCTTGAATTTAAGGTTCTTATAGACAACCAACCCTGTGACCAAGCATTCCTTTGCTCCTGAGATGCATCCTCCCATAGAGGAAAAATACCAACTTTATGAAACTTTAACTATAAATCCTCAGATAATTTATAGTTACCTTTAGCCCCAATCCAGGGATCTTCTTCTATCTAAACCATTCTTTTATTACTAATTTGCCAAGATCTTGAGTCTATCTTCACCATCTGACCTCTTTAGATGATTTTTTGAAATTGCATATTGTTTCGAGGAGACTTGCAAATTATTTACAAGGATTTTTATAATAAAGTTTCATAAGCCACTCCAAGCATTGTGGCTATGATTTTTTCGGTTTTACTTTTATTTTTCCAAACAATATAATAGAAGCAAGAATCGACCATCTTTGATACTGAAAATGTAATTACTTCTACAAATAACAACAATAAACTTAACTAAACCAAGGAAGAGATGAACAATGGATATTTTGCGTTGGGGGCATATTTTTAGGTGACAACATCTATATTGGAAATATTAAATTATTGAGTACTAAATATCCATACGTTGCTACAGATTGTGACAATAAACTTATACAAAAATTTTATTCCCTTGGTGAGATCTATGCTAATCATTAGCTGAAACCATTTGAGAAAGGCAGAGAAGTATATTTCATTGCATAGAGACATATACTTAGTAGTGGTAGAGGCATAAAAATTTTGTTACTTTATAAACCTTTTGTTATTTCCACTATTAACATCATTATATACTTACACTGTTACCCTTGCATCAATTTTTCCTGAAGCAGTTAACATAGAAGCTTAGCATTTCAACATCAGTCCTTAAAATGCCATTTCAAGTATTTAATTATTCTATGTTGACTATGTAATGTCCCAAATTTTGCATTGGGTCACAATGGCCAAGTCACATTTTCCATTATCATGAAAGTTGTCAAAGCTAGTACTTAGTGGTTTTAGAACAAGTGAGTGATTTTTTTTTCATTTTCTAGTGCTTGTTACCTATTTCTAGGATCTCATTTTCTTCAAAAGTTGGTCCCATAGATGAGAATAACAATTGGTTATTCTTATTGGATTATATTGTGCAATGGTTTTACCTTATACTTGCTACTCATTCCCCTACTATTACAAAGACTATTTTTAGTATTTTATATTTGATGGCTTCATCTGCAATTGTATTGCAATATTTTTCAAAGTGGAAGTGTTCATGAAAATTTTTGCATTTAAATGGGATTTGTTCATAGTTTAGTTTTTGCAAACGATACCAATTATCTATGGATAAAGTAATTTCCTCTAACAATCCCTTTTCCAAATCTACTTCCACACAATCTCTAGCATATGTGAACACCCATGCTTTAGGCTCAGACTTATCTATATATGTATCTAAACAAATTATAATCACTACTAGGGAGTCATCACTCCAGCAATGAAGAAGAAAATGAGGCAAGTGAACCCAAACTAGAACCACTAAAGGAACATCCAATTCAAGTTCAAAGTTTGACATCCATTAAATTTTGGGACATCCATATCAAACCCAAGTGGTTGATCCAAGTGGCTACACCGTAGAAGCATACTTTTTCCATATCATTTAAAATCAAATATTCCAATGATATGTCCCAATAGTTGGGTTGCGGAACAAGTCAAAGAGAAATATGTTTCATTCAGTCATTACCTAACTAAAGAGGATGATGCACTAAAAATTGGGATTGGGTGAAACAACTTGATAATAATATCTTTTTGTACATTTCTAACTTTATAATGCAACTTTGAATTATAACTTCTATGTTTAATATATTAATGGTTGGGTTATTAGACATATGACACTATCATTGGTTTAAAAAAATTTATACGTGCATTCGTTCCCATATATGTGGTATTATGGACATCATTTTTTCACTGATGATGCTAATCATGGATGTCTTACACAAGACTATGGAGTGGAAGTCAAGTTCTACCAATCTATTCGTGCTAGCCACCACAATTAAAACTTGATAGGAGGGATACTGGGTTATGCTAGAAATATATAGGAGACAATTCAAGTGGACTTCTCATCTTTCCAATGTGCTATGTTTAAGTGCAAGTGGTGGGACACATTTGACATGAATAATGTAAAGGAATATTGTGATAGTGGGTTGATATGTATCAAATCTAGAAATATGCGGGATAAAAGTAAGGATCCTAATGTTTTTCAAAACACTACAACCAAGTGTTCTTTTACTTGGATGTGTTAGATAAATATTGGTGGTTCATATGAAGACACAAATCTTGATATAAACATGTTTTTGAGAACAACAATGCTATCATTCCAACCGAATAAGATAATGAATTTGATGGCAATAGAGAGTGATATATACATGTTTTATTTCATAATTTCAAAATTGATATCTCATTTTGTTATTGATATATTTGATTGTCTAATTATATTGTTTATTTTTCATGTTGTTCTTACGGTGGAAATGGAAAGTTAAAAATTATTGGATGCAATGTTTAAACAATTTGAGTTGGTTAACAACTACTTCGATGTGAAATATGTTTCTTGTCTATCAAGTAATTTGTGATTGTATGGAATCGTTGTATGCCATTCTCCATAGTTAGAGATGATATTTCTTTCTTTCCATTTAGTTCATTGCAGTGTGGGTTTCATCATTTAATTTATTGTATTCTTACAACTGGATCAATATCAGCTAACTAGAGTGCAAATTATCATTGATCTCAATCCTATCTATTATTTGTTGTAATTTCAACTACTCTCATTTGAATAACAAAGTCGATTTAATAAATATATTTTATATAGACATTTATATTTTATATTTTAGATACATAGGAATGTATATATAATTAAGGTAGAAAAACACTTATTGCAAGAATGAAATATTTATATCCTTTAAAATTATTATATAACCAATTAAAAATAACAAACAATAAATTGTTTTAAAAACCTATATTTGGAATATGCATATTCATATCAATATTGTAATTTCCCCTGGGGAAATAATGGGTGCCAGCGACATATAATTATCCTTGTAAGGATAAATGGGTAATTTTATCACATTGAATTATTCAAACACATATTTAGTTTTAATTTTTGCGATTTAATTTTGACAAAATACATTTAATTACCAATAAATTAAAATAAATTCAATAACTATTTCAAAAAATGATCCAAGGGATGGGATAGTTACTTAACATCATATAACATCATCAAAACTTCAATACAATCCATATTATATATTATAACGACTTCTAAAGGCTAATTATTCTTATTCATTGTTAACTAGTAATGAAGGTGTTAATTACGACACTTAAAGTCACTTAGTGCGCAAACGATGACAGTTATCACAAATACAATTGTTTAAAAATGAACCATATATTTTAAATGCAAATGGATTAATAAAATATAATTACATTTAATAAGTCCTAATTACCAAAATTACAATACTTAATCATGGTAATTATGAGAAGGAGTCTACAAGACTAGTTAACTAGTTTTCCAATACAAGTAGCTAGTCTTCCACAAAATAAACTTGTAATCATGCAATTAAACCAAAAATCAATCCCAAATCCATTAAAACCATATTTAATAATGCATATACAACCAATTAAATTTTTATTTTCATATCATTCCAATTACACATAAGGTGATGTTTTCCATCAATTCCAAAGAAACTAGTTAACTTTCACCAGAAGGAATTGGGTTTAAATAACTAGAACAAAATGAAATGAATCCATAAGTAAAGGATAAAAATTGATAAGTATCCACCTACAACATAACAACATGTTATAAATAGAGCACATGCCTATAAAATTATGTTTTTATGAAAACATAGATTTCAATACACAACTAGTTATCAATTTTCACCGCAATGTATCTAATTTCCAATTTAATTTTCCAAATGAAAAATAAAGAGAAATATATGACTATTGTATCTCATGGAAATCATATTAGGGGTCACCTAAATTCACATGGTTTTATATTTATTCCCATATACAGTTCATTAAATAACTAAAAATACCAGCTAATTCTACTCATCTAAATTGACTAGTAATTCCAGGAATCACTAGAATAATTAAATCCACATATCATAGAATCATTCAATAAATTAAAAATATAAATAACATGTTTTATAAGTCATAAAATAGGTATTTATCATTCTAAAATTTCTTCAAACACTTAATATACAAAGTCACAAATATACTCAAAACAATTCCATTGAAGGATCTACAAATTGGAAATTGATCTAGAATTTTGGTAGACATTTCAAAGAAAATATCAAAAATATTTATCCTCAAATTATCACACACATTTTAGGTGTATCTATCATAAATAACCATAAAAATAACACAGAGTAAGTTTTACAAACAATTCATGTGCCAAGTCTCCAAACTATGCAAAACAATTCGATCGAAGAACTAGTTTTCAAATAACACGTGGAAGCATCAAAGAGAAATGTCTTAAACCATTACGAGGATGATGTATCATAAAAAAAATTATACAATTAAAATGGGAGTAAATATCATTTGTGTATCATATTTTCTAAAGAATCATCTCCTCAAACAATTTGTGCACAAAATCCTCAAAACTAGTTTCCAATCCCTTCACCAAATTTACTTGCATAAATAGATTGAATTCCATGAGAAATCTCTTCCAAAAATAACTCATACATTTCATAAAAAAATTCATGTGCATCCATAAATAAATCATATCAGAGCAAAATACATTAAATAAACATGAGACAAATCACTTATATTTTCCAAATACGCAATGGGATTTGATCGTGCGACATTCTACTAAGTCGTACACTCAATGCAAGACAAAAATAAATTTGCAATGGTTACCCCTAAGAAAAAAACCATGATGCCACAAGATATGCATCAATAAACCACAATTTATCTCAATAAATCAGTCAACCCACAACCCAATGGAAAATATTACCTCTAATTCCACTCTAGGTCAATTCTAGTGGCTCTAGGACAACAGTCTAACCACATCACAATGGAAAGCAACGGTTCCAATCTAGGAAAATTCGAGTTGCTCTAGGAAAAATACCAGTTCCTCTACAGTAACTCAGCTTATGCAAAGTATTAGTAATGATATCCTTCCAATATCATCAAAATCCAACCTTAAGTGCCAAACACACAAGATAAAAATCATGAACCAACACACAAGAGTGTGAGTTCTCTTTCTTTTTTCTCCAACAAAAGAAAATCGAATTCCTTCATGAGAAATTCAAATTGGGAGAGATATGGACACAAGAATGAGATTTACATTCCAAAATATCAAATAGGAGTTACATATCAAGTGGATACACCAAAAGGAACACTAATCCAACTCATGAGGGTGCACTAGGTGAGAGAGGGACTCCAATCCCCAAATAAAAATTAATTTCAAGGTAAGTGAAACCAAGGAGAAACATAACACAATAGGGTACATAACCAAAAGGGCCCATCAAGTACATAATAAGGGCATACAACATCAACATAGGCCCATCTTACATAGGTAAAAACGTTTCCACAACCCCTTGCTCATAACATCATGGTTCCCCATACTCTCTTTCGTGGCATTGATTATCAAGTTGTTTTTAATTTATTAATTATTTTGTATGTTCAACATAATAAAAATAATAATAATGTGAAAACCATAGTCCTGGCACCTTGTGCCACTATGTCCAACATAAAAACAATAATAATATGTCCAGGACTAGACTAGAGGGTATTACAAACCTCCCCCTTAAACCATGCATCATCCTCGATGCATACACATACATACCGAAAAATTTCAAAACATATGAGGTATGCCTCCCTTATCATATCTTCCAATTCCCAAGTCGCATCCTTTGGAGTATAGTGGCTCTATTGAACCTTAACCTGATGGATTTCCTGAGTATCTTAACAATGGAAATAAGCTCTACCAAAAAATTCTCGTTCTGTATCGATCTAGTCATACAAAATATATATAAAAAACATAATTAGAATCATGTATATCTATCAACATGAAATCATATTTATACCAACCTGCTAACAAGGATCATATGTAGGTATCAAAATAATCTAAGCAAGAATATATCATAGCATACACGTCATCATCTAATGTAAAACAAAAGAATGTACTCTACAATTTACCTATATCATATTCTAATCAATTATATGTCTAGGATCATGCACATACTTTTTCAACAAAGAGACATGAAGCACATTATGCACTTTTATGCTAAGAGGTAAACATAGTTCATAAGCAACTGTCCTATCTTTTTCAATATATCAAGGGAACCTCAATATCTAGCTGCAAGTTTAGAACAATTCCCCAATTTTAAATTACTATTTTTTCAATTTCAATTTAAAAAACACATCATCCCCAACCTAAAACCATATGTCAAACATATTTTGATATGGATAAATTTTTTGTATATCCTGTGTTTTTTTCAAATTTGGTTTAATCTTGACCATATAATCTTCCATTTGCTTTAATAATTATGTCTCAGTGGTAACTCTTTCTGTCAGATTGTCCAAACGAATAGGCATGTTTCATTTCCTTCCATACATTTCTTCAAAATGACTTACTTTCAAAGAATAGTGATAACCATTGTTATAAGCAAATTCCACAAGATGCAAATAATTTTCCCATTTAGTAGGTTGATCCATTATATAGATTATTAACATGTATTCAATAACCTAGTTAAACCTTTATGTCTATCCATGTGTCTATGGATGATGTGAAGTACTCATATTCAAATATGTTCCAAAACCTTTAACCAAACCTTCTAAAAAATGACTTGTGAATTTTGAATCCCTGTTTGACACAATTTATTTTGAAATACCATGCAATCTAGCTACTTCTTTCATATAAATATCTTCTATTTAAATTGTTATATGTATAGTCCTAACTAGTATAAAGTGATTCTCTAGTTAATTTGTCTACCACTACCATAATAACATCTTGTTGTGACCTTGTATTAGGTAATTTCGTGATAAAATCCTTACTGACTACATCCCATTTCCATCCTAATATCTGTAAAGGTTGTAACAAACTTACAGGGTGTCTATGTTCAAATTTTACTTTATGACATTCTAAGCATCTAGCTATGTAATCTGCAATTTCCTTTTTCATTCCTGGATAGTAATAATCCTTCTTAGTTGTTGCTACTATATTTTGATAACCATAGTGTCCTGCATACAATGCATTATGGATTTAATTTAAAACCAATTCATTTACATTTTCTAAGTTAAGAATGTAGACCATGGTCTTATACTTACGTATTCCATCTTCCATTTTATAGTGTCAAAACTTATGTGTTGTTCCCTATTGTTGCAAAGTTACTTTTACTTGTTGAATTAATTCATCTGTATTGTTTGCTTCTTATTCTATACTTTAAATATGAAGTCCTAGTATTGATAGTTATGTGCATCACATGCATTTTACTACTGATTGCATCTTCCATAGTGATCGATTATTCATTCAAATTTATATCTCATTAAGAAGTGTATCCTTATATTTAAAACATGCACTACTACTACTAATTCCAAATCATGTGTAGCATAATTTTTTTGTGTTCCTTTAACTTCCTAGACTCATAAGAAATAACCCGTCCATTTTGTTTTAACAAACCACCTATAACCTATTGACATGCATCTGTACATACCACAAAATTTTCATCTGGATTCACAATTTTCAAAACCGGTGCACTAGTAAGCATCTCTTTAGGCTTCTGAAAACTTGTTTCACATTTAATTGTCTAATCAAACTTTATTCCTTTATTTTGTAATGAATTTATCAGATGTGCAGTACTGTTTGAAAATCATTCTTTAAACCTACGATAGTAACTTGCTAATCGCATAAAAGATATAACTTGTGACACATTCTTAGCTATTGGCTAATTCATAATTGCTTCTATCTTTTCGGGGTCAACTGAGATTCCTTCTTCTGATACAATGTGTCCTAAGTAGTGAATCTTTTTCTAATAAAAAGAGAACTTACTTAGCATAAAGTTGATTCTTTCTGAGTAGTTACATTAATATTCTAAAGTGTTCTTCACGTTCTTTCTTTACCAACTTAGAGTAAACTAGTATGTCATCTAAGAAAACAATCACAAACTTGTTGAAATATTTTTGAAAAATCCCATTCTTCAAGCACATAAACGTAGTTGGTGCATTCGCCAAACCAAATGGTACCACTGTAAACTCATAGTGACCATATCTTGTTCTAAAATTTGTCTTACTGATGTCCTCCTCTTTAATTCTAACCTGGTGATAATGGGACCTGATATCTATCTTTGAAAACACTGTGGCACTTCTTAATTGATCAAATAAGTCATCACTTCACAGTAAATGATACTTTCTCTTGATATTTTCTTTATTTAGCTGCCTATAATCTAAGCAAAGTCTCAAGGTACCATATTTCTTTCTTACAAACAAAACTGGTTCTCCCCAAGGTAAAACTCTAAGCCTGATATAACCTTTCTTTGATAAATCCTATAAATTCATATGTAACTCTTTAAATTCAAGTGTACTTATCCTATAATACTGACTAGTCCTGTAAATGAGGTTGCTTTTCCTTAGATTATTATAGGCAAGTTGCATAAATATGAAAGCCTTTTCTAAAACACGTGTTTAACTGTTAAGGTTGCAACCTATCTTAAATATATCGATCTATATATTTATTTAATTGTTACAACGGTTTCCTTCCTCATCTAGACATGTGTAAGTATTATTGTAATAATACAAGATAGTTTGGTGTGTAGTCAATCAATCCATACCAATCAAAATATCATAAGAGCCTAAGGGGATAACATTCAAATATGCTAAAGTATTTAAAACATTGATTTCCGAAGGACACCATATTACTATTTATGTGACCTTTCTTTTAGTTCTAGTTGATAACCACTAGTACAAAATGAGGAATTAGCTACTAGCTAACTAAACATTCTAGTCACCACAGGTTTTTCAAGTGATTTACTACTAAATATGATCAATTTTTATTGACCCAACTATAAACGACTAAAATTAACCATTAATTTACTCACCAATTAACAAATATGACTAGATAATAAGTGACAAAGTTAAACATGACAAATATAAACGACTAATTTAGTCACAGCATAAAAAATGACTAGCTAGAAGAATATGAATTAGTCATTTATGTTAGCCGTTTTTAATTGTGTCATGAAAAATTGCAAATTTGACAATGAAGTGTAAATTTTGTAAATTCTCTACCTTCTATTAGTAATATTGGTGCCATGCACCCCGATCTTCAGAGATCCAACAAAGCAATTGCACGAATTTCCCCTTGACCATATTTATCCATGCTGCACCATTGAAGCATACCCGGTTAAGCGCATTCCAAAGGAAAATTAGGTTCCTACATAAATTATGAATTAGGTACTAGAACCAGTACCATATCGATACCTAGCTAGAAGCATCATAGCCCTACATCCCCTCGAGAACTGGCCATTGAAATGGACCTCCTCCACGCAGACTTACCAAATGCATCCAATGCATGGAAAAAAAACGTCAACTTCGGATTTGTGGGATGAAGGTATCGTTCAACCCCTGGTCCCCTATTTTTGCACTCGATACCCTATTTTTGTAGATGATAGGTCGGTTTAGGATCTCACAGTGACCAGTCAAAGTGCTTTAAAGGTATGGTTCTTGCCGCTCTAATCATGTTCATCACTCTAGTCAATAACCCGTTATTATGGATTTTTACAGGTCTCAATGCTACTCGAGTTACTCCTTCCACTTTACATTCGCAATTATAACCATATCTAGCCTATGCTCTCATAACCATATGTATTTTGAGCTTTCAACATAGGAAAAGCATGAGCACCCTCCTGCAATGCCACTATTTTCAAAGGTAATTGGTTTTTACACATCGACATTCCTCACACACTCCAAAGGAAAACTGAAGCAGACCTTAGAAAAAGTGATTAAACTTTGATAGGAGGTTTACTTGTTGCAGATTTCATTCTAGAGTAGGGGTCAAACAATACCTTCAACCCATAGATCTGCAGTTGCTGTGTTTTATTTTATCCATCCTTTGGATGCATTTGGTAATTCTACATGTAGGAGGCACATTCGAATGGTCAGTTCTCGAGGGGATGTAGGGCCCTCATCTGCGGTTGTCGTTAATCGTCTTCTCGGAGAGTATTAATCGGATGTTGGTACCGGTTGGAATCGATGATTTGGCCAAGAAGTGGAGATGATGACCAGATTTTGGGCCAAATCGTCGACTCCGTAGACTACTCCATTTATAAAAATAAACAACTTATATAATAATTATTAAAAAAATATAATATATAACCAATTAACATAATTTATATAATAAAATAAAAAATAAAATATAGGACCGTAGCATGACTCTTTAGATGCAGTTAAAGGTTCTAAAGGATTTTACAAACTTCTTCTCTACAGAAGAGGACCAAAAAGTTGGGGCAAAAGTACTAAGGAAGAGGTAAAATGTACTTTTTCCCAATTTAGTAAAGATCTTACACTACCTCTATATCTCATGCGGCCTTATTATTCAGTGAGGATGACGACTCTTTGGTTTGGGAGAAAAATGTTTCGACTGGAGTGGATACTGTGAATCATGCCTATGAAGTTTTAGTGGCCCACAGGAACCTCCATCCTCCAAGATGGTGGGTCAAAGGGGTTTGGAAAGGCTCTATCCCTCTAAAAGTCAAATGTTTTTGCTAGTTACTTCTCCACAAAAAAATTATGGTTTGGAAAAATCTTCAAAACAGAGGATATTTTGGTCCAAGTATGTGTTCCTTATGCAGATACGACTTAGATTCAGTTGAACATATTTTTTTGCATTGTTATTATTTGAAAATATTTTAGAGAGAGGTTAGCTGCCACTTTTCTTTTTCCTTTAATTGGGATCTGATATCTATTGAAGACTGTTTTCTCTCTTGGTTTGGAAGCATAAAGAAGTGGAGGTTTCTTCCTTATTGTGTATTGGAAAATTTGGAAAACCAGAAATATGTGCATTTTCCAAAATATTTCTCCCTCTATTCTAAACATTGTTTCTAATGTTGTGGTGGGTTTTCTGTAATGGAACAAAGATTGTGCCCCAAAATTTTAAAAGATTCAAATCAACTCGGTGTTGGAATCTAATACAATATATGGATTCTTTGATGGGGATGAGCAGGATGGAAATTATGGTACTGGCATGATCCTCCATATAGATGACTCTCATAGTTTCAAGATAAGGATGGGTGTTGGAAGTGGCATTGATACTTTTGCTGAACTTTTAGCCTTTTGGGGGCTTTTATGGTTCGCAAAAATTAAGAAATATTCTCCAGCTTTCTATTTTTGGCGACTCCAAGGTCGTAATTGATTGGGCTAGAGGTCTCACCAATTTGCAGCACTAAGTTATGATTGCTGGTTGAAAATGATTGGGCTCCTAAAGAATTGTTTTCTTTCTTTATCCTTTAACCACCTATACAGGGAGTTCAATTATGACGCGGACAACCTATCAAAGCTTGCGATAGGAGTCTTCCCTAGTATTCTTCACTTCTCTAAGTACTCAAATAGAATCATGATTGCTGAAGGTCGCTTTACATGCTTCTAGTTTCTCCATTTCGATTTTGCCTTAGACTCTTTTAGGTAGTATCTGTATGGCAACTCTCCGGAGCCCTGCTATTTTTTGTCTCATGGTTTTTTTGTCTTTAAAGAATTTTTTCTTTCTATCGGTTGATGGGTAGAGTCCTTGTCGTTTATTTTTGGATATTGTAATGTTTTTCCCAGGGCTTCAATATTACCTTCTAGCCTACTTTGAAGGGGATTTTACATGAACAACTATGATGTAATTTTGATTCTTATGAATAACAAATTACATATTTTTTTACAATAAAAAAAACCATTTACATAGAAAAAAACACAATTCAAAAAGCTATATTTTAACAAAATATATAATCTAAATTTCAATAAATTATAACAAAATATATAATCTATATTTCACTAAATAGAGATTCCATAATTTTTTCATTTAAACCTTTGAAAAAACACAATTTAACACAACCTATTTTGACAAATATATAATATATATTTTTATACATAAATTTGTTTCCATTTTTCTTGTTTAACCATTGCTTTAGGCCATTTCCTTTTTAAGCTTCAGATTGAATTGCTTTATGATATTTCCTTTTAAAACTTTTGTACACTTTGGATTGAAGATTGAATAGGGAATGGATAGAATCAACAATGGCAGGCGGGCAATCACAATCACAATCTTTCTATTTCCGCATTTATGGAATTTTTGCTTATGCAATTTCCTCTCCTCTTTCCATGGCCATGGAATTTCTGCTTGCTGGTCTGTCTTCTCGTTTCGTTCTTTCTTGTAACACCCCGATTTTGACCCCGTTTGCATTAAATGTATATGATGTATATATATTGTAATTAATAGTGGTGTGGAGCTAAAGGAAAAATCCCCACCATTGATTTAGCGTTTAATGTTCTGGCAATTAAAATCATTGCCGATGGTATATCATGATATCTGGCACATTATAGTTTTGGCATCATGTAAATATGCACTTTAATTAAAATAAACCCCAACCAGCTATGTCAATGAAACCATGATGAAAAGGGCATGATTTTCCTAAGGATAGGGAGGTAAATTATTAAACTTTGGGTCAATGGGGAAAATCCAAGTGTCAGTTGTTAAACCCATTTAGTTGTCACCCACCCTTTTTGACTTACTCACGCGTCCCTTGTCTCAATCAGTCAACTACCAAATTAAAAACCTCTGATGTTAGTTGGGAAGTTATTGTTGGGCAGTGGTGTGTGGCAGGACTATCAGTCCTTACCCACACGCACAGTCCACCAGCAGACTCATTCACCCTCACGTGGGTAGGGAAAGCAACACGACTCCATTCTTCATTGTTTCCTCATGCAGAGAGATGGGGTAGCTGTTTTCTGGCATTCACGATTTTCCTATGTATTTGCCATTCACATTTTGGGTTGTGTGGGTTCTCATTTACAATTGGGATTCCTGGACATTTTATACTCATGCACAGGCTTGGAATTCACCTCCACACAGATTGTTTTTATTTCCTCACGCAACCGATTAGTCGATTGTTGTTGCTTTCCCCATGATTTTGGTTTTGTTGTGGGTTAATTTACAATTTTGGTTGCTATGGATTCTTATTGAGTTGTTTTGGCCACCATAGGGCCAAGAACGACTCAAGAATTGAATTTCCTAGTCATAGTTGTGTATTACCCAAATTGTCACCTCAGTGATTCGATGGTATTTGATTTTCTTCCCTAGAGCTGTGAATTGCTTGTTTTGTTGTGTGTATGAAGTGGTTGGTCTTTGGACTGTGTTGGAGTGGGAATGAAGGCTTGGTATGCTTGATAAATTTGGTGTGTTTGGGAGCCTCATAGACAAATCTAGAGGGAAAGCTTTCTTCTCCACAACCCTTGAATAGCACTTGAAGGGAAGTCAGGGCCTGAGGGATTGTGTAGCAGAGAAGGGACTGATTCCTTGTGTTGGGTGTGTATGGGTGTCCTTGAAGTCAGGCTAGTTCTAGTGTAGGTGTCCTTAGCTCTTCAATGGGCCCACTAGCTTAGAATTCAGCTTTTCCCAGCTTCCTGATGGCTTGATAAACCCAACTGTGTTGGTTTGGCTGATTTGTGTATTTTTGGCTATGTGTGAGCCTGCTTAGTTCCTTATTCTTTGGGGAATCATGCCCAGCTTGGGGGTGGCAGTGTTGCTGAGAGATTAAGGAGCACACTGGCCTATGTTTGGGTGGAACATTGCAGCAACGTAGCTAGTTGTAGGATGAATATTTCATAAGATAAGTATTCTTGACTATCTCATCTCTGCAAATTGTATTTTTTTGTTTAATGAAAATGATGAACATGCTAAATGCTTGAATGAATGGTTTTTCTTCCGTTGTATGGTAACCATGTATGCATGTTTTAGTTCAAAGAATTTGAGTTTTTATGTGTACATGTTCATGGGGCTAGTTTCTCGGATAGTTAATGGAATGGTAGCATCCTCTTCACCGGTCAGAAGGGTCGGGGACGTTACATTTCCAGATGGATCATATCTTCTCGTTTGGTGTGTTGTGTATTTCTTGAATATGGATGCCAGTGTTTGAGTCTTGAGAGTAGGCATATTTTCCTGCGTCTATTTGTGATAGAGAACGGTGGTCTCCTCGAGGGAAAATGGATTTGGAAGGACATCTACTTGAACGCTCTTCTCTAGGAAGGACCTGTTTGGTCTGATGTTCTCTTCTTTTCTTTGTCTTCCTAATTTAATATTTGTCTTTATATGATATGAAATATCCTTAGCAATTTGTTAACGACCTGTCTAGGGAATTCACCACAGATACAGAAGAATAAAGAATGTATGAGGAAAGAAAATCCATGCTACTCCACTCCACATATGTATGCATCTCTGTCTCCTCATGTCTCTTCATTTTTATTTTTTTGTTTGTCTAAATAAAATCTAATCTAGGAATGAGTTTCTACCAACCTCTCTATTTTCAGTCAATTTTCAACCCACAAAACCCTATAGCTTTTGTCATTTTATCAGCCATATATACTCTATTATTAACCCTTCCCTGTGTCATTTCGAATGTAATGGTATAATCGGATCATCTCATTTCTCATTTCTGATGTAATGGAATAATCAGATGATCTCATTTATTTTTCAACCTTCTCCGTTGGCCATGGGAATCAATGGTTTTTTGAATAGATCACCCGTTCTGGGGGTTTTCCGTTCATATGGGATGTGATTGACATGGCTATGACAGTAGCATCTAAGGAGTATTCTGAGGAATTCAAGGCAAGAAGAGATCATATTTTCGCTAGGGTAAATTTTAGTGGCGAAATTTTGCCAGTTGGCTATTTTTTGGGTTTTTTTCAAAAAATAAATTCGCTATTTGGTATCTAATATCACCTATATTTACATAAAATATGTTTTTTTATCATAATATTCGCCAAACTTTATACATTTCAGTGTTAATTTTATATTTCATATTTAATATTCTCCTATCTATCTATAAACATATCTTTTCAATCCAAAACAATCACTTATAATACTATACTTTACTATAGTATTGGAATCCTTAAAAAATACCCTGATTTCCGCACAATTATACGCCTCTACCACTCCACACTACCAAAATTGTGATGGTTCTTCGAATGGAGGAGAAGCTGCAAGACTTAGTGCGGTGCTTCAGGGATCAGAAGTAATCCACAACAGAAATCCCTGAGACCCTTCAAGGAAATGGAAGCCGAATCGCATGAAAGGGAAGACAAAACCTAGGCTGATGATGATGATGATGATGAAGGGTTTCGGAAAAACAAAGCAGAAAGCCACCATGTGGTGGATGAGGTGCTGAGGATAAAGGAGCTTCTTGACGATTCTTATTAAATTCTTTGTTGTTGTATTCTCTACCATTCTGATTGGTTAGAGTCCATGACTTCGGTTCACTTACAATGGCCATTCTTTTGTTTTTTCCCCCAAAATCCAATTGAATGAGCCAAGTGCATGTATTGATCGGTTACTGTACACCCTTCTTAATGACAATAGGGAATCATAACACTATTTGGGGTTGACGATTACATCATTTTAATTAAAATGACTAAAATTTTGAGTCTTGTTTAACACATTTTATCACTAAGATAATATCACATGCTATTGTCAATGGAATATCAGTTAGTCGGTAAATGAAACAAGGTTTTTTTATACTCCTACCCAAGTGTTTCATGCACTTGGGACAGGTGCAAGTCGTGGGAAAATTTTGTGGAATAGATACCACATCCCTAACTTCTCAGTGGAAGGGATTTTTAGAGTTTTGTAAGGCAGCCATATTCTATTGTAGTATGTCACAGACTGTGATATAACATCATTTTGTCAAGTTTAGTTTTTTATTTGTTATCATATGCTGCTACTCAGCCTACACTTGATATTTTTATTCTGGCGGTGGTTGTATTAGTTATTCTGTGCTGATGTGTTTTGTTCTGAATTGGAGATATCTTAGCATATGCTCATTCTTTACATTTTTCTGCATTGATTTCAGCCTCATGAATTCTTGCTGAAGTCATTGCAGAGTTTTTTTAACATGCATATTTCTGTGGAAGCTTTGAAGTTTAGAATAACATACCTTGTTGGCTTCTTATTAAAGTATTATGCATGTTCTTCTTAGTTTTAGTTTATTTATATTTTAGTTATTGTCTTCCTCTTTGAGTTACCAGGAGACTGATATTGGTATTCAAGTGAATGGACTGCACAAGCATGCTTCTGTTGACATTCAAAAGCTAGTAAAAGAGCTTATAAGGTTAGTTCACTTTTGGTTCACAAAGGTTATTGTTCATTTTCTTGCATGACTTTGCAGAAATGAAAAATAGGAGTACCAATGCGATTTCATTATATCTCAGTGGGTTTTTCAAATATTATTATATGGTCATTTGCATTCATCATGAATGATCCAAAGTCAGTACTATGAGAGTTCACGATCTTCAAAATATCCTAGGTTATGTGAATGATTACATGGTTCCCTCCCCCGCTCCCCTTCCCTTCAGTACTAACAACACTGGAAATTCATTGCCATGCCTTGTGGGTTGTCTTTGGCTTGTTGTTGCAAGCTATCATACTCCAATCATTGCTATGTTGGGATTTTGTTCCACATTAATATTCCTTCCCCTCCTTCTAGATGTCTTCTATTATAGATGAGTGTCGTATCTGTTGGGGAAACTACTGCTTCACGAATTGGGCGGTTATGGGTTTTAGCTTGGTTGAATCAAATATTTCACTAAAAGGGATATGACTCGTACTAATTATAAGGTTACCCATCCATTGCAGAGAACTATTCTGGTTGTGACCCATCCATTTCAAAGAACTATTATGGCTCTGTCTTTCTTCCTCCTCTACTGCTAGAGGAGCATCATCATCATCGTGAATATGAGTAGGATGCAACCCCCCTCCTCCTCCTCGACTGCTGCAGGTTTGGTCTCAGAGTGCGTGTGGGGCATGGTCAAAATATATTCTAAATAATTGTTTCGTTTGATGCCCAAGAGATAGAAACTTGTGCATTCATTCAACAACAGCAACACTGTCTATGCATTCATTCAACATTCATTCAACAACAGCAGCACATTTTTTAGACATGTTTATATCTTCTCCCACATGTACAATATATATTACTGTTTTGCTTCGTAACCTCTAATAGTTGTTTTTGAGATTTTCCATCTAATATGTTCTCTTTGCATTAAATGGTATGTTCTCTCTAGGTTTCAAGTGTAGGTTCAATTTTTTATTCATCAGCACAGTTTACAAAACTCCATCCTTGTTTCTTGGTGTTTTGTCACAACTTCCTTTCTGATTCTTTGTTAACCCCCTATTTGCACATTAACCCAGACTCATGATTTTAGGGGAAATATGGACTTAATCTTGTAGGTGGGAAGCAAGGGCAGAGTGCTAGATTTCCTTGGATCTTTGTCAGGGTTGATGGTAATCAAAATGAGAGTACTCGGGATTGATCTCTGTGTTAATAATTTAAATTTCTAGTCCAATCCTTCTAAGACATTAAAACATATTTCTTCACCATGTTCAAAAGTGTGCCCTTGCAGCCATAATACTTACATTGTTCAGTTAACTCTATTTGCATTGTGGCAGAGTATTAAATGTTGTATGGTGTGGTGTATAACTCGTTGGATGTGAAACACAAACATTTAGATGTTATTATTTTCATTTTTATTTGAAATGTTTTAAAATCCTTGCATTCTTGAAATTTGAATACCAATATGAAGTTTGAACTAAGGGGACAAAAATAAAACTTGATTTATGCTCTGCTTTAGTCAAAGAAAACTTAAATGGCCATCCATAATCTATCTACTCAGAATTTAAATCTTTTCATTAATACATTTGAATTAAATTGTAGACATTTATAGATATTAATATAAAATGGCAAGCAACCCAATTTTGGTCTAATCATGTAAACTTGCTTTTGTGAGTTGTTGCAAGATGTTTTGTTAATAGTGCAAGAAATTTTAATGCGATGTGATTGCTGAAAGTGCAGGTGTATGCTGGGAATTGACAGTGTTAAAGCTACAAGATATTTTGTTAAATACTAAACATTCATCTATGCTATGCTATAGGTACAAATCTCTCTGTGTGTTTGTTGTTTTTAAGCTGATAGGTATTATGAGATGTGATATGATAAAGTTATTATTAATACTTTTTATAAGTTTTAATTTTTTTGGTGAAGCATAGAGACAACCAAAAAATTGTATTACATTATGTGACATTCAAAAATAATATATTGTTCCTTTTTCCCTTGAAGAAAGTGAAAGAAGTGCCTGCATATATCTTAACTATTACAGGATTTGAAAACATTTTCCTACTTCTCCTTTATCTAGTCTGAGTCCCAATTCTGCGTACTCTATAGATTCTATATGCGATAGAGGAGGAGGTTGTGTTGCACTGCTCTACTGGAGGATTTAGAAATATAGTCTGCTCCACCTTGAAGACAAAGGTAACTAATCATAATTTTCCCATAGAAGTGAATGCCAAGTAGTGTATTGACCTAGCATGTTTGTATGGGTATGATGTTTGTCGTGCTTGATTTATCATGGTTCATACAAATACATTGCATATAAGAAGGTCAACCTCCCAATAATATCATGTCATAGTTTTTTTCAATGCACTCATTTTCACAATCACCTCCTATCACAAAGAACCTAAAAGTCATTGGAGTTCCAATCCATGCCCATTTCCCTAACTCTCTTTATTTCATTATTGACTTGTTTCTCATGCAGTTTAGCCTCTTCAACATGCACAATTGTTGATACCATCAGATTGTTGTAATCCTTATTATTATCAAGACTAACAATAATTTTCAAAGCATATCAGTGATCTTGAATTCCCATAAAGAGTATTCATTGTTGCTACAATAATTACCTTTCAAGGTGTTGATGAAGTTATAAATATCTGGCAGCAGTTGGGTGAAAAATTTGGGTAAAGTTAGGATAGGGACATTACAATGAGCTACAACAGTATACATATTAAGTGTTTGGAAAAAGGTTCCACACAGATGTATTTGGTTCCTATTGTTACCTACAACAGTCAGAGAAAGGTTTTCAAAGTGTTCGTCAAAATTAGTGAATTAAAATCAGTGCATCATATAGACACAAACCATTTAGTTGGGTCAAGTTCTTTACCTTGGTATGTTTGGTGTTAAAAATATGACCTACAACTATCTAACAAGGTGATAGTGGAACGTTTGACAAGGTAATAAGCCCAATATATTCAAAAATAAGTTGAAAATTTTAGTGCAATTTTAGTTGGGAACATTACGCATATCTCCAATCCTATATAGATCTAGACAACAATAATCAGAATTTTTGTGAGCATATGAATATATTACACAAGGCATATATTTATTTAGATGTCAGAGTATTGGTCATAGATCAGTTTGATGCTTTGGACTATATCGTTTGAATTTAAACCATCAAATCCTCAGTTGTACGTAGTATACTTGTATTTTTGCAAGGCTAAGTGGCAATTGAATTTTAACAATTGCATTAGAGAAAGAACTGATTAGTTAGAACTCTAGTTTATTGTATTTGTTTGGAATTAAATCCCATGATTTAGTGCGTCTTTGATTTCTTTTGAAGTGTTTGGAAATAAGTGCACAGCTTCACAATTTTACTTTTCAAATAGATAACCAGGTTCTAATGTCTCAAGTGTTCAAATTTTTAAAGTTGAGCTGCATTGGACCAAGAGAATCTAGTTGGTGCAGGAAGCCGAGAGTCCAAATATAAGTAAACTCAACAACCTGTAGCTCTGCTTTCCAAGAGTGCACAACAACACAATTGGAAACACACAAAAACATAGTATCCATTACAACTTTTAGATTTCAAAAGCAATTTCACATAAACCTGTTCCTGGATCTGTTATCTCAGATCCAAGGCTATTGAGAGCCGGGAGCGGGAGCGAAAAGAGAAATTTTCAAAAGATTCCTATTTGGGAGTGTTTCGGGAGCATTTTTTTATATAATCTATATTTTTATATATATTGATGCATATATATTAAAAAAACATGTATTATACCAAATTAGTTATATAAAACATAGATATAACCATTAATACACATGTCACATATAACATCAATCATCTAGGAGCTATGACTTGTAGCATTGTCATCAAATGATCAATCATCAACAATGTCAATTTTCAAAATTCAACATATAATATTTTCCATCAACAAACTCTAACAGTCTAGACTCTAACAGATAACATCAACCATGAAATGAAACAAAGCATCATAATATCATATTCAATACCAAAGAGTTGTAAGACCATAAGATAATAAGAATCAAGATGCAGTCAACAATTTAAAGTTCAGACTTCAAACTTCAAAGTAGGCCATTATGTTTACAAAATAGGCCATAATAAACATGAAATACAAAGTATTATGATACTATCTACTAAGTTTTCCTCTTAATAAAAGAAATTTCCAATTGTTTTTCTTGTATTCTAGATGGAATAGGAGCTGGTGGAAGTGATCATGGAACACAAGAAGAAGATGAATTCCCCCCACGAATTGTTAGACGTTGTGAAGCTAAAGGAAAACTCCTGCGTCTATAACCTGCTGGTGGTTGGGGGTGGCATCTTTGATGCATGAATCAGATGAGGATCACCCTCATGATCCCCCAATAGTTCATCCTCCAAGAACTCTAATGCAATGGCTCCATCCTCCACATTAGCCTCCTCTGGATTGTTGTTCCAGGTCAAAAAAATTCTATCATTCTTGATCGCTTCACAATAATGGGACAACAAACTCAAGTTGTAGTCCACATAAACCAAAATTTCAGCCTGTTCTGTATTCAAACTATTTCTCTTAACGTTGTGGATGAAGCTATAAGTGCTCCAACACCTCTCTGCAGAAGAACTATTGAAAACCTATGAAAGCACCCTCAACACCAATTTATGCAAATATGTGGCACCACTTCCATACATGTTCCACCAACGGATAGGATCCAACCTCTCTCGTTCTTTGGTTGCATGTGCAAGGTACCAAAGAATCCATGTTCATTGATGTATTGGCTCAATTCACTCTGTACTTGAGCACACTCCTCCTCATCAGGGACCAACTTGTCTAATGCAAGCATATACCCATTTTGCACCACTGGATATCTGTGTGGTATTTTCCTAACTCCACCACCAGGTGCAGGTTGGGCCAACTAAGATGGAGAATAATATTTTGGGGTATGAACATATGTAAGCGCATGGAGTAGAACATTTAAATTATCCCACCTTTTGACCACATGTTTATGAATATGGTCATACAAGATTGCATCTCTTTTCTCAACAATGTCTTTGATATGACCAAGCATGCTATCCATTTTCTCATACACCTCCCCAATCACCGACTAATCTATATTTGCAAAACGAATCATATTATAAACAGCCTTGGTGAACTATAGAACATATTTAACCTGTTTCTAGAAATGACCATCAAGAACGATGTCCTTCACATCCTGAAAGTCATGTCTATCAGATGCGCATACAACTCTATCTTTCAATCCTTGCCATGAATCACTTGAAACCACACTAGCCAATTCCTCTCTTACCTTCAAAATCCTCCTGAAGGTCAGGTAGTAGCTACCAAATCTAGTCTTCCGAAATCTTCAATAGCTCCAACCTAGAGTGATTGCAAAAAATGTGGTGTGCCATGCTATGATTGGTGATAAATTTTATCATTTTCTTACCTCTCTTGTACAAGGCACCAATCCATCGGTAACTAGGGTCCTTCATCTTAACAATATCATGCATCAAAAGGTTCAATGTGTGAACCAAACACCCTGACCAAAATATGTTGGAATACTTATCCTCAATGATTGCTCATGTTGCCTTGCAATTAGCAACATTATCTGTGTTTACTTGCATGACATTGTATGGACCAATAGTTTGAATAGTGTCAAGTAAAGGTTTTGCAATATTGATACCAGTATTGTTGCGATCTGAGTAGTCATGAGCTGAAAGGAAGACTGCACCACTAGTAGACACACCAAGAATATTTATCAATGGCTTTCCTTAGATTCAAAATGATTTTGGTGTAGCTGGTTAAATTGATGGTTTCATGAATAAAATACTATAGGGTTCAAATCTTATCCCCATTGGTGAAAACAACTTTATCATAGAAGTGGGTCCAAAATCCTGAATAGCAATCCGAAGGCCAAAAGGTGGTGTACACTTTCAAATATTGTCAATATGAGAGGTCAAAAGGTATGTTTCTACAATTTTTCAGCGGTTACACTACATACTTTGGACTTTTAAGTGGCATAAATGTGGTGACCTCTAGGGAATTGGAGTTGCAAGTATTATCTCTCTAAAAAGACTGCAGCGGAGGTGGTGTCTAAGCATAATATCAATTGTAGCATGTTTTCTATAAAATACTCAAATGATAGATGTGATTAAAATGACAAAGGCATCGATCATCAAATCACCCCTACATGTCATCCTTGATTAACAAAAACTCCTTTTCTCATTCATTGCATTATACATAAAAATGATTTTTGTGTAGCTGGTTAAATGAATAGTTTGGTCAATAAAGTAGTCTAGGGTTCAAACCTTGTCCCCATTGGAAAAAATGAATTTATCATAGAAATGGACCCAAAATCCTAAATAGCAATCCAAAGGCCAAAACATGGGGTACACTATCAAACCTTGTCAATCTGATAGGTCAAAAGGTATGTTTCTGCATTTTTCGAGCTATTACAGTACGACTACATACTTTGGAGTTTAAGTGGAAGAAATGTGGTGAACTCTAGGGAAGTGGAGTTGCAAGTATTATCTCTCTAAAAAGACTGTAAGGGAGGTCCTGACTAAGAAGAATCTCTAGTGTGGCATGTTTTATGTAAAATGCTTATGTGAAATTAGATGGATTGCTTACATTGAGAAAGGTTTTTTTTCTAGTCTCTCTGGTTCACTATTCATAATGAGTTCCAAGAGTTTCATAACTTAGAGGTTAATATTTTTCAATACATGGGAATAGGCTACAGGGTAATCAGATTTTGAAAGCAACAATTTTGTTATAACTTATAAGTAAATTGAAGGTGTAAAAACAAAACACATTGTAACAACTTTTTCAAATAAAGTACATTTTAGTACTTACCAACTCAGAATTAGGTTGATATTCTTATTATTTCCTTCCAATATCTAGTGTGTCCCACTTTAATATGTATCACAACGCTCAGTTTTTGTTAAATTATTTAATACTAGAATTTGCAAAGATTGTATTTTTTGGGCCCATTATTTATGCTTATGTTTATTTTACTCTTTAGAATTAGCATTCCCATGCACGAAATCTGTCTAAGTTGATATTTATTTTTGCAATTCTTTCAGCCCTACACTAATGAATTTGATATTTCATTTAATATTTTTATTGTTGGACCTTTCTGAGTCACCATATAGTTTCCCATATTTCTTTCTAGAGGCTAGTTGAATCTTTTTCTGAGATCAACCACTCTCTTGCGGGTAGTGTTGGGGAAGGGAATTGATTGTCCTTTTCAAAGGATATTTTTTATTATTAACTTTCATTATTACACTAGAAAATATTCTTGTTATCACAATCATTGATACTCTTGCTGATTTGACATTTTCTTGGTTAAAATCCCAGCTAGTTCCATTCTATGCCTGCTGAGTCTGTTGTGTAAATGAGTAGAAAATGGTTTTCTTATGATTGTGGGAAAACATTTTTTTCCATTCAAAATTGTAGCATTTAAATTTAGATTGTCCATGATATTGTATAATTTGCAAATCTGCGCACCATATTTCTTCTCCAAGGGACCAGAAGCCATCTCCTAAAAACTTGAATTCAACAGTGAAGTGTTCTCTACGTGAAAGGGCCCGATCCCCAAGAGGTGTAGCATTCTATTTGTGGCTATACATTTTTGAATCAGAAACATCTTGATTTTATTGGAATCCACACCAAGATTATTGAAATTCATTGTTTATGGTGTGCATTGGTTTACTAGGAAGAAGTTATTCTGGCAGTTCATCAGACAAAAAGCGTAATGTATCCATGTCTCCTTCCCCTAAGAAATATGAACGGTATGCTTTATGAGTGCTTGCTAAGTTCATCCCATTTATATTTTGTGAGTGATGAATTTAGGTGTTTGGTTGATTTTATCACTAGTAATGAAAGTCTATAGTTGATCATTTTGTCAAGTATTAGCTGGTAAAACATTGTTGCAATTAATGTCTATCATTTGTCAACAATTCAAAGATAGATGAAAATTCAAGTAAAAAAAAGCTAACGAGTAAATTGAAAGAGAAGAATCTAGGAGCCAACTACTTTCCGTAGAGTCTAGGATTTCCCACAAAAGAGATCCAATGCCATTTGGAAGCACTCAATGGCAACTGTCCTTGGAGAAAATTATTGGATAAGTTCAACTCAGCCAAGATTCTAAGATCCCCGATCTCATCAGAAACTTGACCACTAAGTTGATTATTGAAGAGATTGAGAACTTCGAGCATCATTAAATCCCCAAGTGAAGAAGGAATACTTCCACACAAAAAATTACCTCTCAAGTCTGGCATGACTTATAGATTACCAATCTTTCCAATCTCCACTGTAATTGACCCTGTCAAAGAATTGTCTGAGAGCCTCAAGTCATAAAAAATTTCATAGTTTTTGATAGAAGAAGGGATTAGTCCAAAAACGTTATTCTTTCTACTAATAGAGAACATTCAAGGAAACAAGGTTCCCCGGCTACCTTGGTAACGTACCCCAAAGCTTATTATTGTCAAGAGAAAGAGTGAGTAAACTATTACAATTCCCAAGATGGGATGGAATTGTCCCATTAAATTCATTGAAGGAGATTTTCATCTCTCCAAGCCCGCAGAAATAACCAAACCATGCAGGGATAGGTCCATAGAAATGATTATTATTCAGATCCAAATGACTTAGATGCATGCACTTAGCAAGCTCTGCAGGTAACCCACCAACGAGCTTATTCTAATATAAGTCCAATAGATTGAGCTCCAACATCTGGCCAATCTCTTTAGGAATGTTGTTCTTCAAGCCATTCCTACGTAGTTGGAGATGGATTAAACCTCTGGAATCACCCAACTGGGACGGGGTTTCCCGTGAAAAAACTATTAGCTATCAAGTCCAATGTTTTGAGAAAACTTGAACCACAAAGAGGAATTATTCTTCCATTCAATTTATTTTTCAATAAATTGACATTAGTTAGGTTCTTCAAATTATTCAGGTCTCTAGGAAGAAGTCCTTCAAGGGAATTATTATACAGAACAAGCATATGCAAACCTTCAATCATTCCAAAAGATGGTGGTATTTTTCCAGATATCTTATTGTCAACCAAATCTATTACTTGAAGCCTTTTGCAGTGTCCTAAGCTTGGAGTAATTTACCCAACTAAGCCATTTTATCTTAAATCCAGAAAACTCAGATTTGTAATCCTTACAAGAATGATTGGAATGATACCTGTAAAATAGTTTCCAAAGAAATCTATCTTAGTTAAACTAGAGAAGTCTCCCAATTATATAGGGATGTTACCCAATGTGCTATCTTTCACACACCTAGGGGCGAACGTGGAAGAAATATTCAAGCCACTCGGTGTGACCTTGGGGGAAATTCTTGAGTCAAGGTTGTCATCTTGTTGTTGACTCCTCCATTTAGGAAAACTCCTAATGAAGCCAAGGGGGGTTGAACGTACAAGTTACTAAGGATGCTTAGATGATGATGGTATTAAATGAGTAATTTTTTTAGGAGTTTTGATTTGAAAATTGTAAACAACATATAACATGATAAGATAACCACAAATAAGCACGATACGACACCCGATCACGTATATATTGAAAGAAATAAAAAGTTGTCCAGTTCCTTAAATGGAGCCAAAAATAATTAAGAGTGCTTACAAGTGCTAGAGTGAATGTTGTGCAATTGTATCTTGGTACATTTTAAATTAGTGTGAAAAAATGAGTGAATTAAATTAGGCGGGGGGGACTCCAGATATACCTAGTGGGTACTTGGAGTATGTCCAAAAGTAACAATTGTTAAGGCTATCCGCAAGGAATGTGTGGGATGGATGGAGTCTCTGAGACTATGTTCATAATACACCTCCTAGGATGTAACAAAGATCGACGCCTCGATGTCATTGTCCAGTAGTTCCCACTTCCTTTGGGTATGTTGCCACCATTTATGGTTTAATCGAGGAGTTGGAATTTTGCATGTGGTGGTTAATTGGGAAAGTGAATCCTAATTATTCTAATCACTCATGTTGCTTTTGATTTAGCTTGACTGATCAAACAAATCGCAACCAAGTGCAGAGCATACACACCGGAGTCTTGTAAATTTTAGTAAATTTTAAAGAGCGTGTTCTTGTTAAAAAAATACCCTCTAGGAATATCTTTCGGTCCAAGTGGAACTCAATCGGGAAATCAAGGAGGGGTTAATTTTACTGTTTGCTTGTGAAAAGTAACAATGAAAATAGAAGCAAAAACACACACCACAGGTTTTCTAATTAATCCTACCACGATCCTCTTTCACCTTTCGGTTCAATCAGGGATTCGTGAGGTAATTATTAGTATTAATTTGATTTAAAAATATGTAATAACAACAAATATGATCAAAGTATACAATCCTACATGACAAGACTAAGCTAGAGAAAAAAACGGGAAAAAATGCAAAAAAGTGAAACGAACGCGGATCCCCCCAGGGGGGACGGGGAGTGGGCTCGAAAGACCCTACTCAAAGTGATTCTTTATTAGTAAAGGTTACAATATCATAATATAACTTCACTTTGGTCCTTGTTATCTGGGATCCAAAGGCTTACAACAAGCTTACAACAAGCCTACAACAAGCCTAGCAGTGGGGGAAGCCTCCGGGAAGCTCTGGTTCGCCCAAGAGTCGGAAAATGGGCAGAGTATCCTTCTCTTTTTTGTTAAATATGCTAAAAACCAGAAATCTATTAAAATCAAATGTTCCCAAAAACACTTTAAAAGTGTTTTGGATCACCACACTAATTACCAAAAAAAAGACTAAGTTAAAAATTGTTAAAAAGGAACAATTTAGTTTTGCAAAAAGGAACAAAGGAAAGCAAGATTTCCTTGGGATCTTGGCTTTCATTTTGGGAATCCAATATGATGTGCACTTTCTTGCAGAATTTAAATATTTAAAGAACAAAAAAAAAGAAACTACTTATGAGCAAGCTTTAGATCTACGATTTAGCTACTTGCAAAAAGGAATTTCTTCACGTAGATCTATCTTTAAAATATGATATTCTTTATGAAATTTCAGATCTAAGAAACAAGACTCTTAGGAACTAGATCTTACAATGTATAAGAAATTTTTAGAAGTAGGTTTGATCAGAAGAGGACGAACAAGTAACTGGAAGATTGATTTTAATAAAATGGAGGAAGAGAAGGGGGAAGGCCTATTGCTAGATAGATCTGCAAGGGAAACTTGTTAGTGGAATGTAGAGGGGCAATGCCTCCATAAAAATGTTGGATGTGTAGTGGAGTCAAACTATATCCATAGCTCCTCCAATC